>JAHXRV010007287.1:0-15291 GCA_019904355.1 Psilocybe tampanensis
AACAAAGAGCATCCCCTCGTGGAGGGTTACACTCCCCTTTTCCCATGAGAACTCGGGGACGACAGTGTTGGGCATTTTACTGTAGGAGACATGTTAACGTTTGGACCTGAGGAAGTAGAAACAGCCACAACTTACGAGCTTTGAAATCTGGAATGTGTAGAAGTTACGAGCGATGAGGATACGAGGATACTGGGTAGGTTTCAGAGGCTATTGCCCTAGATGATCTGAAGGCGTGAGCCGGTCAAGATTGCGCAGGTAGTGCCCTAGATGATCTTAACGCAAAACTTGTACAAGGGGAGAGATAGAGCGTAGGATTGACCAGCTATTGCCCTAGATGATCTGAAGGCGTGGAGCAGGTGAAGATTGTACTGGTAGTGCCCTAGATGATCTTAAGGCAAAACTTGTACAATGGGAGAGATAGAGCGTAGGAATGACCAGCTATTGCCCTAGATGATCTGAAGGCGTGGAGCAGGTGAAGATTGTACTGGTAGTGCCCCAGATGATCTTAAGGCTGTACTTGTACAATGTGAAGTCAGAAAAACCGACGTTCAACATTGAATTGTCATTTTCGGAGTTTCAAATATTCCCATTCTTGGGATGGAACGTGACCGTCACCAGAACTTGTCGGAGTTCCAAATGGACTTAGAGAGGAAATCGATTGATGGCGATAGTGCCCTCTCTGTTGCCCTCACCGATGACAACCCTTGGCCACCTCTCCCATGATTAATCAAGGGAACGTGGCCACAGCTCCAGATACTAGTCTCTGGGGCTCTCACCCTCCAGTCGAGCACTGGCAAGCTCATCCGCGCCCTTATGATTATCGGGGGCCCGGGGACTGCCAGTGCCCAGCGTTGTCGCCAATGTTGGAGAGGCTGCTTGCATGCTGCAGGTGGGGTTAACTTGGCCACCCTCCCATGATTAATCAAGGGACCGTGGCCACAGTTCTAGATACTAGTATCTGGTTCCTCAAGGTCCAGTTCGGCCAACGTTTCATCGGTGTGGTTCTCGAAGTGAGCATAAGAGATGAAATCCAGAAGACCACGAGCGGCCATGACAACCCGTGCATCGGCCACGCCTGCGATGGCTCCCAGAAAGACCTTTTCCATGTTTTTGTCTTCAATTCCTGTCCACTGTGAGGTGAGCGAAATTCTTTTCTTGAAATGGCGAAGATCTGAATGTGGAGTCATAGCCATATAACGATGGTCGAGCTCCTGCTCACCGATATGGACCTTGGTCCATTTCAGAAGATGATCACGAAAAAGACCTTTGTGCAGCTGATGAAGCATGTCCGGAGTTATGGCCTGGAAAATGTTGCAATGGGAAGTTTCGCCAGAACGGACGGATAGGGCGCAACTGGTGAGACTTGAACTCTGGTGGGTTGAGACCCGCTGACTGATCGCGCAGAATTTTCAAGGTTTTTTCGGGATCTCCCAGGACGGTGCGAACTCGATGATCCCCGCGTAGCTTTGGATCGACGATGCAAATAGGACACGAGTTTTCTTTGCAACCTACAACGAGGCACTGTTCTGGATAATCAGCGATATATGCGGCCAGGATTGGGTAAACCGTCCGTATGTAACCGTCTGCACAAGCCATGTCGACGCCAGCCTGGCCAGCGTGTACGAGGGGCTCGAGCAGTTTGTCCATGCAGAAATGGAAGAAGTGGTGGGATTCTGAAGAACGTCTGGCTTCGCTGAAGCACTCGAACTTTGACACGGGAATGTAACCGACGAGAACCATCGCTTTTTTCGAAGGCTTGCGGCGAACCTCCTTCTCGATATTACCGATGGTCAGATAGACAGGCCAGGCTTGCTTGTTCCCAGCATATTTGGTCAGATGTGTCTTGTCGGACGCGAGGATGACGGGGGCGACTGTCGCGCCTCTCGGAAGAACGAGCTTAGGGCAAGGATTTCAACGGAGAGAACTTTATGATGGATTCCATGAAGAGGACTGACCTGTCGTTGCCACCACCAGTCGCCGCCCCACATTTCGTTGTACTCGCGGTTGGTGTAGTCACTCTTTTTGAAAATGCGTTGCGGGGCGAACGCCAAATGATCCTTGAATGCTGGGTTTTGCAAAAGGTCTTGCACGCACTCGACAGGGTACCGATGCCACAGTTCGACTTCTTCGAAGAGAGCTGCGCCACCAGCATTGTAGTCGAAGACGATAGACTGGAGGTTGTACGCTTCACCGCTGAAGAGAAGAATAGGATGAGGGAGGAGCTTCAAGGCAGGACTGGGAAAACAGAGAGCGAGGAGAGCGAGGCAGAAGGGGGGGGGAATGACGGCGCTCAAGATGCAGAGGCTTTGTAAGTAGATTCAATACATTCGAGTAGTACAGTGTTTCGTGAAGAATCAATGCTTGTCCGGCATACATAAGTTCGATGGGTGAGGACACCTGAAAATTGCCTGCTATGTAGAGCCTAGTTGAGATTAATAGGAAATTATGGATATTTATTCATTTTTTGTCTCAAATACATAGGCTATGTAAGACTATATAAGTGGAGGCTCGAAACTTCTGTGGTATATAGGCCCAATAGGCTGGAGTTGTGTTCTACAGGCTGGCTACATGGAACTGTGATAGGGAGCGTGACAGTGACCGGTGACTATAGACTCGGTAAGTGGGACCATCCAATTCGGCTACGCGCCCTATGGGGACAACAAACATAGAATGGTTTTTTTTTTCCAGATGTATTTCCAGTGACTTGGAAGCAAGGAGCTTGAGATCCACCTCATTCTCCTTGTAGATTCTGACTTTAGAGCTAGCTGGAGCCATGGAGACGAGCCACCAGAACACCTAGAGGAGAGGAATACATATAAGATGAATTTTCTGTAGGAATTACTATGGTTCAAGGTTGAACAGATGAAGGCCTTTCTGAATGCTCGGAATATTGATGTTTCAGACTTGAATCAGCTCACATTAGGCGAGAAATGACAGAAAAAATCAGTATATTTGATGGTATACATATAAAATATAACCTATCAGATAAATGAGCATAATTAATATGAGGAGGCGGGGGTACAATGAAGAAAACGAGAGGATATGTGGTGAGTGGGCGAGGAGATCTGAGGGATCATGTGTGTTCTCGATCAATACCCTTCCTGGTTAGAGCTGTTTGAGCTCAGCAAGGAGGTCCCAGATGAGACCGTCATGCCACTCAATTGGGGCAACCCATGGCTCTCAATATCTATGCTCCTAATTAAGTTCTCATGTTGCATAAATTTGTATGTAAAAAAGGGGGAGAGGCGGACCATCTGACCAGGAAATGGAATTGGCCTTCTCTGCCGGTGTCTCTTTGCTATGATTGCGAAATGTCGAGGTCCAATGTGAACTCCTGGCCTCAGGCCTGTGAGCGAGTCCCCTATGTCTGGTTCTCGTATTACTTCGGCCACAACCAATGCATAGGGTCCCTTGTGATTATCGAGGTGTCGAATACGCCTGGCAAACTTCCCACAATGCTCGCCCTTGATAATGACCAAGAGACTATTGTCCAACTTGGCTGATGGTGGCTTGACAGTCACCCAACCTAGCTCCAGCGTTATCCACTCTGACCTCGTCCGCCTTCCTCTCAGCAGCAACTCTTCCAAATATGAAGAATAGATCCAAACGGGCATTTCTTTTTCGTTCGGCCATTCACGGCCGCGAACGATGGCCAGAATCTCTAGGTCTAACAAGGGCCGACTTAACAGGCAATGAACAGGGATGGGGTCTGATAAATTCGAGACCAGGATCTCGAAAGACCATGAGTTCTTGATGAGTACTTGAAAACTGTTAGTACATGTTCGGTCTGAAAGAAAATGGCAACATTCCTCCATTCCAAAACGTCGGTATAAGAAAATCTTTCCTTCCGAAACGGGGCTGCTGGACTGTAAGTGAGAAGTTGGAGATCAAGACCGATTGTTGACGCTTCCATCTCCGCTGAGGCATCACCAAAAATATCGATGACACGAGCCCTTACCTGCTTGTTCGTGCCTTTCGTAATGATGACTTCCAAGCCGCACCAGGAATGCGGCCGGCCTTTTGTAACAGTGGAATGCTTCGTTACGCGTGATGAAGAATGCACGTACGGAGGTTGGGTAACTTCCAGAAAATTGGCCATCAGCTCCCAAACCCGGTGTATTCCAACACACTTCTCCTCCAAGCCCAGATTCACGGATCCACTCGTTTTTTGAGTCGGCTTCGGTTTGCAGGATCTAGATCATTGCACACTGGTAAAGAATTTTTCATCAGACACCTAAATCGGCGGAGAAACATGTCTACTGGAATACATACCTTGTCTATTTCTACAAGAATCAGGGATCTCTTTTTTTGCCCCCTTTCTGCCGCTAATAGCATCAGCCTTCTCCAGGTCGTAGGCGGGATTGCGGATGGTGTTGAGATACTATGAATGTCCTGTGCAGTTCTACGTCAATGACGATGAAGGCAACGAAGAAGGTACGTACATTCTCAAGAGCGATTACGCCTCACTGGCATGGCCTCTCGTCCACCTCCAGCCCACACCGCCTCGAACTCCATCCCGCCTCTCCCCATCTGCCCTCTTCTTTCTTTGCGCAGGGGTCCTGCATTCAAGACTTTGCATTTGAAGGTCTCCAGGTCGTAGTCACGATTGCGGACGGTGTTGCGGCATTACAAATGCCCTGTGCAGCTCAACGTCAACGGCAATGAAGAGAAAAGGAAGACATGGTACGTACATACTCAGACTCAAGCGATTATGCCTCGCCGGCACCCATCTCCAGCCCACACTGTCGTTCCAACACGGCAACCTTCATCCCAACCCCAATGGAGAGTGACCAACAAGAAAATGACATGTCTCCTTTCTGCTTAAGCCTCCTTCCATTCATCTGGCAGGGTTAATTCCAGGGGGCGGACATGTCAGACACAGGACTGCCAGCTCTCCTGGAGAAGTCGTCACCACTCCATTCTCATGACGTCCCCTTCCAGCCCGCTTCAGCATGTGCAAATGTCTCCACTGGAAAAGCATACGAAACAATTTTGGTATCTTGACCTGGGCATATTTATGCCGGTGCTTTTCATCGACATTTCCAGGCAGCGATAGAAATCGTAAGTGGATGCGTTTGTTGTAGGTGCGAGCTTGTGTAGGTGGCGCAGGAGCTCGAATGTTGCGCAATCCTTGTAAGATAGCTGGGAAGCCGGGTACAATCGGCGGCGAAGGAGTTGGACGTCGTGAGGAATGGCTCGAGTGTATCCACAGCACCGTATGTCGACTGAATGGATGCCGTTGGTATACAGCACTAGCATGTTCGTGTGAGGAGATGGGATTTACCCAGCGACCCGGAATGACTGAGTTGACCGACTAGACCCACGGTATGCAGCGTGATGTCCTCAAAGATCTTTCCGTCCCATGCCTAAGATTAGAGTTCAACAATCAAACACATGTAGTAGAACAAAGCGAAGACATACAGTACCTCGATTCAATATAGCGGATGATTTCGATGTCGCTTGGCGCAACAATCAGCGCACGTCAGGTCTGGCGAAAAGCATCCCTTGCATCTGTAGACGGGGGCATTCAGTTCGGTAACCTTTTTGTGGCATGCGTAAAGTTGCCTCTCCCAGCTTATCGAAGACGCTCGTCCAGGTAAGATTGCCGGTGGCGGTCCTTCCATGCGATCGGAGGTAACGCTGATTTATTAGCTGCCAGCGGAGAGGCCATCGCTGGCCATCGACATTTGGGGCATCTCCATCTTCCTGGTCCTCATCTTCAGGCTCCGCCGAATCCCGATGGTCGTCCTCAGCCAACTTGCGATGCAAGCCATAAGAATGCGTAAGGGCTCGTTGTTGAACTGATGGCGGGTTATCAACTTTCTGCTTGCTCGACGGCTACAGTACGCCATATCGTTTGCTGGCTATAGCACAGACTAGAAAGAGTGGTCAACCGACGATGACGATTTGCGCAGAGAAAGATCCGGACAAGTCGAATCGAATCGTGTCATTCTCTGCCTTGTTACGCATTCGACAACATGATGTGACGAAGTAACGAAGTATCTCTTTAGAACTATCATAATGGCCCCTCTTGGTTAATGTGCAGCAATACTGGGAAACTGTCAGTTACATCTCAACTAATAAAGAAATTACTCGACTTACATGAGCAAGCGTAGCCAGTCGTCAAACGAAATTCCAAGATTTTGACTCCAATCTAATTTGTCGCAAACTTTCGCTGATTTTCGTGCAAGACTTTCGCGTTCTGAGATGTCTTGATAAGCAAATTGAGCGGGTCGGGGCGGAAAAAAAAAAAAAAAAAAGAAACATACCAAGATCGAGCTGCAGACGAGATACCATCCAGCCTTTCGTCATCTTCAGTCTCTCCGTGTTTTCTCGCATGACTCCTCGGAAACATGCCCCGGAAAGGTATTCTAAAAGGAAAGAGGGATAGATTGTTTAGTTTTCACGATAAGACACGGAAACGTCTGGGAAGACACACACCCTCGTCTCTCGGAACATATCCACCAGTTTGTCAGCTTCCGTCATCCATTCCCGTTCAGCTTCGATATCCCCCGCCTTGCAATATCCCACCCAAAGTTTCCCTCGTCCTGCTATCCCCTCTGAGAGCCTCTTTTCGTTCTGCATCTCCAGCTCCCTAAGTAGCTCATAGGACAAGCGAGTCTGACATGTCCCTGATGATTTGCTCTTGGCCGTGCCTTTATCTTCGGGGAAGAGGGAGGTGTTGGTCAAGCCTTCGTTTTGGGTGCTCGTTCCTCCTTTGCCCCTCTCTTTTCTTCGATCGATGACTTTGTAAGATGTTAGTCGTCAGAATTCCCTTGAGCTTGTTGTATCATACCATCGTAGACCAAATCTAGTGCTTTTCGAGTTTCTTCCATGATCTCATAGATTTCGGCCAGCTTTATATTCGCGTCATTGTTGCCCAGATCCGCTAGTCGTACTGTACCAACAAGTCAATCTTGGTTCAGAAGAAGAAGAAGAAGAAGAAATAAAACAGAAAAACGAGAGAAAAGAGAAAGAGAAAGGAGAGGAGAACAAAAAACACTCAAGAAAGGAGAGATCATACCATGTTCGTAAACGTCAGCCGCATCTCACTGCGCATGCAAGCCGTTGTTCGAAGCAGGATGTAAACGTTGCTCGTCTGTTGGTTGAAGTATGAGAGGTATGTTATACCATAGGCAGAAGAAACATACCGCAGGATTTCCTCCAAGAAGTTCACATATCGGTTTGGTCCCCGGATACAGATATCACTCAGTACGCGTCCACGATTTCTGAAAATAGAACCGAGTAATCGAGAACATCTTTGTGATACTGTTGGTATAACTTTAGATTATTGAACGGAACAACCACACTCACCTTTCCGTCTTCGACGTCGCCCATCTTGATTCTGGCAACAAGCCAAACGGCGACGAGCATTCGGATCCAAATCTCTACCGCCTCCACACAAATCCCAAAAATTTTGGTCCGACCGTCTCTGTAGGATGAGAATTTTGGTCCTGCGGATCCTTGATGAACTACGTAGCTCCTGGCTTCATAACGTTTCGACAGCTGGAAAGAAGCGCAGAAAGCACCTAGAAAGGAGAAAAATTGGGTTTGCAAATTTTGTCAGAATGAACCATGAACACAGTTCCTGCAATCCAGTGATAAAAGACGGCCGTAAGAGGCGCTTGAGAAAAGAAAGCTACCCGTGATCGTAGGTTCGCCCCTGGGAAGACCCACACATTCAACAAGCCCAAGACGATACCACAGCCAAGCGGGAATGTCACCAATTCGATGAAGATGAAAGAAACAATCTATTGAACAAACAAGGCGACATCGTCATTCTTGTGCTGCCGACCTGAATAAAAAAAAAATAAGAAGAAGAAAACATACATTCAGAACTGCCGACGGACAGCATTTCGAGCAGCTACACCCGCCGTCCTTGCATTCCCAACCCTAAGGATGTTGAGGTACAACAGGATCAATATGCTAACCACACAATAGCCCAGCATTAGCATTATGGCAAAAAACCGGTGCACAGGGCCAATTCCCAACGCCAGCCTAATCCACGATTTTTGTGCTTCAGTCGTCACTCTTCTGACTTCGCATCCAAGAACTTCGAAATACAGTTCGGTGACACCATGATAATCAGGGAGGGAGGCCAATGATGCGGATGTTGTCGAGTTCGAAATTGTGACTACTTCTTCAGTAACATTTTCGGATGTTGTCCAAGCTGAAATGGGTTTGCTTAAAAGGTTGACTGAATGGTTGTACTACGATTCGTAGTGTTAAAAGAAAGAAAAACGAGAAAAGGTCGCAAAATATACCATTTTCGTAGACGATTGGGTTATGTCCGAGGTTGTCCCCTCCCAAATAGCATACCGACAGATGTCCGTACAAAGACGACGCCAATACGCAAGAATGTATACGTGAGTCTGAACAATGCAGGAAGGAAAAGATCCACGATTAAATACGCGAAGAAATTAACAAAGGGATCCGTGAGGATCCTGATTGCTCGTATAGGCAAATGAAGAACTTGCAGCAGGCGTTGTGAGTCCAGCTTTTAGAAAGAAAAGAAAAGGAGCAGATATAAGTAGCCGAAGAGTAGTCTAAGGACGGACTTGCTGTCAGAAGTGCAGCCGTCTTTCCAATTGTGAATGGTATTCATATGCCGAAGCCAATTGCAGTCTGGAGAACGAAAATCATGAAAAATTTAACTAAAAGATAGATGAAAGGCAAGAATTCACTTTCTGGAAAACGCCATAGATGGGCCCTCGCATACCAATCGCTAAAAAAACCAAAGGTTAAAAAATCATTCGAAGGAAGGTTGACTGCTTTCACTTACCTTCCATGGCGCCTTCAAGATCTTCCTCCCAAGGTACTTCATCGAAGAAGAAAGATCCGTGGTATGCAGTCACTGCGTTTCGGGCCAACTCCACTGCCATCTTTGTCTACATCATCCGATTCACGCGACGAAGCTTGTACCGTTCCACGGTCATCAGCACTGGCACTATACATGAGAGTGACTGCGTTTTGGAACAGCTGGCCGTCCAGGGTGTTTGGTCGTGCCGACCTCGACGTTAGGATCGTGCGCTGGAACTCTCGGAAAAAGGTTGTTTCGAGGACACCGCCGTTGTGGTTGTTTGTTCTATACCCTTTGAGGACCTTGTTAAGTCGTTCGAACAAAAAGGTCCAGAAACCTTGAAGGGGTCCAAAATCACGGACGAAATTGGCGGTATGTTTGCATAATGTTGAATGAGTCTCATAACATCTGGCCCATAGAGTGTAATCAACTCCTTGCAATAATCGCGCAAGAGAAAATCAGCTTGCGCAATCCGATAGTCACGCGAGATCAGGATGCGGAGCGCCTGACAGAGCTTCAAGAAATTGGCAGGATCATCAGGACGAAGACAAGATTGAACATCCTCTTCCTCCTCGTCCTCCAGCTCAGCATCAACCTCCTGGGTTCGCTTGCGTTTGGGGCCTGTTGTTTCTGTGCCAGTTGAGGATTTGGCAGCAGCTGCGTTCGCCTTCTTCTGGTTGGCCTTTTGCTTTCGCTGTTCTGCCGTCTTCGCAGTTTTGGTCTTTCTGGACAAAATCGCACGTTCTCGTTGACGACGAGCTTCATCCGGTGCCTACATGAGTTGATCTCAAATGTCTGGGATCGCAATAGGTCCCACCACTGTCGTCATCAACAACCACTGATCAGCTGTCAAAGACCCGCCAGCGGGAATACCCATGAGTGTTGGCAGCCGACCCAGATATGCGGGCACCTCAAATGTGGCGAGAAATTCATGGAAGGCTTTCAAATCCTTGGATTTTCGAAGGATTTTGCCCTGGACCCAGATGTGATAGAAGTGGGTCTTAACTAGACCGAGGATGAGATTATGCATTGGATCTATGACAATCTGTCTAACAAGATCAAAGTACGGCAGACGAGCTAACTGCGTCCACCGTGTAACATAATTCTTGACGAAATCTTCGCGTTCGGAATTGGTTTAGCAGTTGGCATACTGCTCGCCATATGTTCGCTGCTGCTCATTCGTTCGTGGCGCAAAACCTTGAAGAATTATGTGGTTACAATTCGTTTCAATGAGAAGTAAAAAAAAAAAACTCGCCATCTTTCTCATACGCTTTCGAAAGCTCTTTATCTTTTTGCTTGATCCAGCACATCGTCCAAAAAAAAGTATGGGCATGGGACCCAAATCCCCCATTTTACGAGCAGCTGGCTTATCACAGCATACACAGATGAGGATGATCCGAATAAGGCGTCCTTCAGGCGATGACTCGGTTTGAACCATGATCCCATGCTTCCACAGCCGCAAAAGTTCATTGACGAATATCCGCAGGAAACGCTGACACTGATCTGGGTCCTGTTCCTTGGGCCCTGGCATGACACCGACCGGAAGAAGATTGGAGGTCCTGTATCGAAGGTGTGCTGGCAAGTTCGCGATGTTGAACGAAATCGGACACGAGGGATGCGAAGGCGCAATGAGACTGCGTAGATAAGAGGACCTGCGATGAAAACTGTATCAGCTAACGGGCTCTTTAAAAAAGATATGCATAAAACATACCAGTCAACACCGAGAGTCAAACCCATCCTGAGTTCGCCGTTTGGACCTTTCGAAACATCCTCGGGGTTGTTCCTGAAGAACAGCTGTCCATCATGAGCCAGCAGGTTTCTAGCGATTTCCCCATCAAAGATATCCACTTTGCGACCTGGAACTCTGGTCTGTGTTAGCCATTTATCCAGCTCCGCCTCCATTCCCGGAACTTCGAGCATGCTTCGAATATGGGACTCCAAACTCTGCGTTGGGAAACGCAGGAGAGGGACTTTATTCTCCGAACTCTGGGAGTGCCCTGGTGGATTGGGCTTGAACAGTAATGCCGAACAGACCCTGCAAGTGGATATCTCCAGCCCATGTACAGGATAGACTTCTAGGCACGATGGGCACACCGGAAGAATATCAAACTGAGGTTCAACCTGCAGCTTTGTCATGATTCTTGGTGGGGTAGTCACAGGCGGAGGATTAACGGTAATCCCAAATGAGTGAATGATGAGAGCAATGACACCAAGCAAAGCTGAACAGGCTCGGAAAGGGAGATGGAATTCGAGATGGAGCCATGCAACGAGCAGATACACCAGGCGTACACCTGCATGTGGATGGATTGATTCTTGGTTGTCCATTTCCGCCGTTGAGAAGCCTCGTTTCGGATGGTTGAAGGGATCAGGCTCATTTTCTGCGATTTTATGAGCAGGAACATTGGAAGCAATGGTTTTCGGCGGACTTGGTGAGGGAATCGTGTTCGGTGGACTTGGTGTTGGCAGATCGTTGGATATCGCAGGACAGACATTTTTCACCGTGTCACTCAGATCCTCTCCTTCATCTTTTTTAGAAGGATCTTCCCAGTGGTCATCCGACACTGGCTCCCACAGATTATCCATGAGCGGATCCGAGTGTCCCACCCAAACTGAAGGAGTTGAGTCCCTGTTGTCCGGATTGGCAGCAGCGGCAGGAGCAGCATGTAACACATGTTACATGCTGCTCTCTTCAGATATGTCAAAGAGAATGCCTTGTGGGCAAGGAATTGGGTTGCTGGGGAATGAGGTGGACGTGGATGTCGACGTGGGTGGTGCTGTGGACATGGACGCCGACGTGGCTGGTGCTGTGGCAGTGGGTGTTGACGTGGCTGGTGCTGTGGAGCTGTGGACGTCGTAGCTTGTGGCGGACGAGTTTGTGCGAACCCAATTTTGTCCTTTGCAAGATGTTGTCGACGCGTCGCTTGAGGTACATGCTTGAATCCACCGCATTGAGAGCATTCGCAGGAGGCTTTCCGCTGCATGCAAAGGTCAGCCAGGAATCAACCACACGTCTGAGATAACATACCGGTACATAGCATCGTACAGTCTTGCAAAACTTGTAAAACAAAAAAGATCTTCAACGTATCTTCGTCCTTCGGTCGGCCAGAGAAAAAAAGTGGGCTATCAGCCGGGGAACCAGCTGGAGCACAGTGAACGAGACCAATTAAAAAGCCCTGTTCGAACAACGCCCGTTGGAGAGGGGCCGAGCGTATGCGCTAGTCCTGAGCTGGTCGCTGGCTCGGACGAAGTGGTAGAGATCTGTTGGAATAAGCTACAAACATGCAGTACTACTACTAGGCTCGTGACCAGCCTGTATACGGACAAGTCACGGGGGAACCTAGAAACATTAGCTGACTTACCTCAGGCGTACGGACATGACACGAGAGCGAACTGCATGTGTTTAGGATGCAGGATTGTTAGAGAAAGGTTTGGATGTCAAAACCCACACAAATGCTATGAGAGAGCAAAAGTGATGCTAGACACATTACCCCCCAAATGGCACCCAAAAACTGCAGGTGTTGAGAGAGACGCAAGTGAAGCAGATGGAGGTCAGACCACGTTCACCCGCACCCCGCCGGTTTCAGGCCATCTTACTGAGGTCTTCCGAGTTTTTACTGATGGAGAGACCAATGGAGACATCCCGGAGATTCAGGAAATGAACGAACGTGAGTTGGTAACAACAACAGTGACAATTGCTACGATATCATTTGAGGGGACTAATACAGCCGGTGTTGGGATATACTTTGGCAACGATGACATCAGGAACAGAAGGATCAAAGTTCCGGAAGCGTACTAGAAATCAGACAGAGTCGGGGAGTTGATAGCGGTAAACGTTGCTGCTTCCCTGACCAAGAGCAATGAACGGCTGATCCTAGAAATGAGAACACGAGGATCAGTACACGATCTGACAGCAAACAGAGAGAAAAATGAAAGATACGGTTACCTCAATGTGAAGAACCCCGAAATGGGCAAGCTAGCCATAGCCAGGCTCTCGACGTTACGACAAACACCCATGATAGAATGGGTTGGGGAACGGAGCGAGTACGAACGTGACAGAGCTGCTGAAAGGTTAGCTGATGAGGGAGCCTTGCAGGAGCAGGTAGATGAACTGGACTTACGGTACCCAAAAGGTTGGAAGTTGAGTGGTGCCAATCTCAACTCCCTGACCCAAGCCACGGCCTACAAGCTGATACGTGAAAAGAAAAAGAAATCATTTGAAAAGAGACGTAAAACAAAAGTTAAGATAGAACGCATTATCTTAGATGCAAAACGTGAAAACCGAGATGACATCGAAGAACGGGACATTTGGAAAGACATCCGACACAAGGACTTGTCGAGGAATGTACGAACTTTTTGTGGATGGTTATACATGATGGCTACATGATCGGAAATAACTGGTCAAAGCCCGGTTTTGCTCCTGAGTTCCAAGCTCGAAGTCAGTGCACGCTATGCGAACAAGAAACAGAATCAATGGAACATATACTTACAAGGTGCAATCCTCTGGGCAGAGACAGATATGGGCTCTGGCTCAGCAACTATGGGAAAAGCGATCCTCTGAACCATGGCCAGAAATCAGTGTGGAAGCGATAGTTCTCAGCTCAATGAAGAAGACTAGAAAAAGAAGCCAAAGAGTCAAGGCTATATCGAATCCTGATAACAGAATCAGCATACCTGATATGGAAACTAAGATGTGAAATGGTCATCCAGAACGAAGGGCAGGTACTGATGGGCGATGAAGTCCATAACCGTTGGGTGAAGAACATCAATCTGAGGCTGGAAATGGACTCAGTAATGACAAGAACAAAGTTTGGAAAGAAAGCCTTACCAAAGAAACTGGTGCAGGACACCTGGAAGGGCACCCTCAAAGACGAGGAGGACCTCTCGACAGACTGGCCGGGGAGGCTTGGGGTTTTAGTGGGTATTGAACCGAGGAGTCGCGATGGAAGGGGGCGTGACAGGTAAGTATGGGGGTGGTCACGCAAGCGAATCACGGTTAAGTACTAAGTCTTGGAGTCCCACACGGCGTGCGTAAAAGCATTTCCTCAAGGTGAAAATATCGGGAGTGAGGTCTTAGGCCCTCACAAAACAGCTAGCGGACTGGAAGCGTCGATTTGTTGTTTTTTTCAAACATAAACGCTCCACCAAAAAAAAAAAAAAAAAAAAAAACTAGACGGATGTTGATCGACATCTTTCTATCTGTGTCCACAATCTCTAGGTAATCTGTATTATCTTCTGACTGCTCAAAGATCTCACTGTCATCGGGGCCACCCAATTCTGGATTCTGATGAGTCCCTGTCATGAGTGTCCCGACATGCAGCGGTGCATGATTGGCGTGATCTTCAGGCAGAACGTCAAACTTATCATCTGCAAATAAATCCGTTCTACGTAGGTCCCTAAAGAGTTACATAGGGCTGGTAGGCCACACCCATTGCTACGTAGTCCTGGTAGGCGCAGTACCCTACCAAGGGTCATCTCAAGCGTGCCGTGCTATGATGGCGACGTCCCAAATCAGCCCATCAAGAGCAACGGCGCAGGTAGTCCTCGTAGGCAGCCCGTAATTCGCGTAGCTTGTCTGTTGGTAGGAATGATAGATAACGCTATTTAAATTGCCCTCGCTGCGGATCGAACTTAGATACCGGACACAAAACATACGTATTCAACCAATACACGATACAAACTTATGTCCAATGTCTTCTCAGCCTTGAACGTGACAAGCTCAAACCCAACTCCCGGCTCGACCTCAACGTTAGAGGTTTGAGGTCGAAGAGCTCCGAAACCTCCAATCTCGCGCCCACGTCGATCTCGAACGTCTAACGTTCGAGATCGACTCTGCCACCGCGACTCCAACGTTAGACGGTCGTGGTCGCGGCTGACTCCTTGACCTCGAGATGGCCATCGACACATTCCGCAACCGCGACACCAACGTTAGACGTTTGAGGTCGCGGTCCAGATCGTTGGAGGTCGAATAGCGGACGTTTAACGTCGCAACCGAGTCGACTCAACATCGACCTCTGCACGACCTCGGCGTTAGACGTTCGAGGTCGTGGTCGAGGTTGACGACCGCGACGTTAGACGTTCGAGGTCGAGGTGACTCTGCACCCGCGAGTCACGGATCCGCCAACCGAATTCGTAGGTGAGTAATTTTGTTTTTTTCGCTCGTTTCTTCGTCGTTTCTAATGTTCGCGGGCACGTTAGAAAGCCCTCGACGTCCTCTATCCCCTCCATGTACTCGCTTGGCCGTCGGGCATGTCTTCTTCTCACTTTCGTGGATGCCTGTGATCTGTGAAATGAACAAGATATACGGTGTCAGTGGAACCCTTGCAATCACACATGGAGAGACAGAAAAAAAAAAAAAAAAAAAAAAAGACCGGCAGAGGTCGGGCGCTGTTACTCCATTGCTACTACACATAGTATGTTTACAGGACAAAATAGATCCTATTCCGTAAATGTCAGTTATCTTTATGTTCAATCCATCGAAAACTCAACTTATA
>JAHXRV010007288.1:0-84473 GCA_019904355.1 Psilocybe tampanensis
ATGTATTCAGGCTCCGACTAGAATTCAATTTTTTCATTTTGTCACTTGTTTCGCGACGGCTACAAAACCATCTCGCTTAACTCATTTGATGAAAAGATGTAGGGTGGGAATAAATTGTGTCACTGATGTAGCAGTTACAAATGGTCGCTACACCAATTTTGAAGTTCCCTATTCTGTTATGGATTGTTTTTCGGTTGGTGTAATCTCTTTGTAGAGAAGGACATAAACTGGGGTGTCTTTGACACAGTACACCTCCGAGACCTATACCGTTTGAATAAGTAAATGGTGGTTGGTGGTTGAAGGACGCAAAAAAAAAACAATTGGAGGAAATCACAACGTACCCGAAAGTAAAGATTGCAGGTTGTCAGCTCGCCTGGCTGCTCTGTAAGACAGAAGTCGTTTCCGTCGCTCAATCCCTGTGCGATGCCCGTCACAACATCTCGCATTTCCTGAAAGGTGTCTCGCTTGTCCGACGACACCGTCGCAGGCCCAGGCGCCAATGTGCTCGCGACCATTTCCTTGAAACTCATCTTGTTCGTGGGGCCGATGAGGTTCCTGTCTGCTGGCCATATAGGATGGTCTGTTGGGGTGAATGGAGTTGTGGTGCCGATGGTCGTTCGGAGTCTTTGTGCTGCGTCTAATGCCTGGGCGAGTCTTTTGTTCAGGTCTTCGTCCGAGATTTTGGATGTCTCTGGAATGGAGACACCCATCGAGGTCAGGAGGATAAAGGTATCCTTGCGGGCGAATTTGAAAGCCATCTGAGATAATCGTGTCTGTGTTAGGCAAGTCACGAACGAAGTTTGAAGAGAGAAGAGGAGGGCGAGAAGAAGTTCATTTGTCCGTGACTATGCTGGGTACAATATATCGAAACATTCAAGAGTTATCTTGTTGGGCTTCATCCTAATATGGATCCTGTTCATACATCAACGAATCAAAGTTGCTGTCGCCAGCCTGAGGCCGTGATCGGCCAATTCGATGTACTTAGTCCAGCATTGGCTCCAGCCAAACTTCAGCGCTTGTTCGGCGCTTGACGTTGATCTGTATCTCAACCCTTCGTCTCGCGAACTCAGGACAGTACAGATACCTGCCATCTTATTATTTACGAGACTTTCGATGTGCTTCCAGATACACACTATCGCACCAACCAATATGGGTATAAAACGTCTTCTTGGCCGTCCCGACCACCACAAATCCGAGTTTCTTGAGAATATGCAAGCTCGCTTCGTTCCTAGGATCTACATCTGCCTTCACCACCGCCCGTCTATTCCTTCTTTCTCCCCAGAAGCACGTTAAGATAGCGTTCAGTGCTTCCGTTGCGTAGCCCTTTCCCCAGTAATTCCGGTTGAAAATGAATCCAATCTCGTTGTCATCCCGGATGCCTGCGTATCCGATGACTGTTGGGCGGTTCTGTCCGTCATTTTGGGAGTGCGATTCCGAGTTAACGATGTTCTGAGGTGATGCTATCGAGTCCTGGAGAGAGATCGAGAAATCTTGAATGCCGTTGTACGGACCGGCGATGATACGGTCAATGAACTTTTTGGTTTGTCGGATGGTGGTATGAACGGAGATGACTCTGGAGTATGAATGGACCTTAGTGTTTCGTACCACAGGTTCATACCGAACAGCAATCGTACTCATATTTCATTGCTTCTGGATCGCCGAGGAAGTTGTTGAAATCCTCCAGATCGATTTCCTCTACTGCTTTTAGAAGAAGCCTGCGGGTTTGGATCTCGACTGGAGACATCTCACTGACGTTGACGCTTTGAATTGAAGCTGGTGCAGGAATAATGTTAAGCCTTCCTCTGTGGGCAACCGCTCACTTGCTGGCAAGTGATCTCCCCAGGGCCCATATAGACGATCCAATTGACCAATACGAGTATAGAACGTCTTCAAGTTGGTATTCCGAACTGGGAACTGGGAGATGTTTGCAATGACAACATGATGTCCTATTTTGACTCGTTTCTGGGGTTCAGGAAGCACCCAGACGGGCGGTGGTGGGGGTAGACGGGGATCCCGGAAATGAATCGAGCCTACATATTTCCACCAAAGTCAGATTTGGGGTGGTTGTCGAACGAATTGCACGAGAATTGGCTCCCAGGGTAAATCATTGTGCTTGCTTAATTCGTTGTCTGGCTGTTTGGTGCCACTGATGAACAGAGGAACAAAAGATCCGATATGAAAGGAGAAGCGGGGTGGACTCAAAGATTGGGTCTTTTGTGTACCTCTGCTACTAGCTAGTACCGCCAAATTCTTCAACTTGAATTTGGAGCTGATCCTCGCTGAGCGCTGATCAGGGAAGGTCATGGGGTTTGATGCCAGGAGATGCCAGGGTCGAATGTTCAAACGTTCAAGCGCCCTGAGAGCTTGATCAAATTCCGCAAAAGTTCCGAGGCATGTTCCATTTTTAGTCATTGATATGCTATAAATAGCAGGTCGGTGTACTAAGTACAAGGCAACTAGCCGAGTTTACAGGAAGCGAACAAACATTTTTTATGAGGAGGGCGATATTATGTAGATGAGTTCTAGAGAATATTTTGCGATGATACAATGGGTATTAAACACGAGTGAGAATAATTCAAACAGGGGAAATCCGAACGGATCCTGAGGAGCATATCATAATTTGTAGAGAAGAGAAGAGGTCGACAACACTTGAGCCTTGAGTTTCAGATTTTAGAATAGATTGAACATCTAGGTCATATCGAGGCTGAGTTCAGCTTCTATCCTCAATGGCATCACGGAGCATACATATTCTATGTTTCCAGAAGCTACGGGTCAGCGGACTTGTGTATGGGCGGCGGGCGCGAGCTTTTTTGTACGTCGTTAAGCTCCACCGTGACTGCCAAATTTGTAGACAACTAAGCCACAATTTGAGAAGATATGCAAAGGTATCCTGGATGAAGAACTCGAATATGTCCTCTGAAGTGAAGGACCTAAGTACTACGATATCAGGAGGTTGGCAGACTTTCTTATCCAGCATGGACAATAGATTGCACTCAATTTGAGATCTGTTCTCGCACACTTGTACACACAAACTTTCAAGATACATATCAAAATCAGATCAGAATCATTCAGATTGGCCCCACACGTCCTAATGGCACTTGAGTTGAATCCAACTATTTAGGAATCGGGACATGTGAGTAGTACTTTCCTTCGAAAACGGATAAAAGGTGCTGCAAAGTCGCTTTCGAACATACAACAGCTTCATCCCCCGGATCTTCAAGCATACGCATACTTTCTGGTAAGTCAGTATCTCGGAGTCTCTGAGCAAGCAATATCTTATGGCCTCGGCTTCGTGAATCAGTCACAATGCCCACAACCTACAGTGGCGACGAATTCTCCTCGCTTCCATCTCTACGAGATGCTCGAGCGTCATTCGAGGTTACCGGTGCTCGAACAGTCTTAGACGGCCCCATCTGCGACCTATTTGCAGCGTCTAAAATGCAGACCAAGTTCGGAGTAGCATTGCTGCATCGTCACTTCGACATAAAGCCAGACGAGCGCTTAGTTGACTATCACGAAACCGCCACCGCATGGACGGCCGGGGACACCACATCGATCGCTTTCCCGAAGTACGGTGGCATGGTTGTACCTCGTGCCTACTTATTTGATGCATCTGGTGACCCTCGCCCGTACGAATTCGAGTTCAACCCCTCCAATGCTCACCCTCTTCCCACCATTGATGATCCCAAGGACTCCGAGTTCTTCAGCGCATTCCATGCCTTACTTTGCAGCACTGGCCTGGAGAAGATCCTTGGACTCCGCACCTTGGACGGATATGACCCGACCATGTCTGTCGAAGTCACCGAAGGAAGGGCCAATATTATGCTGGCGCCCGGTGCCATTCCCGCAGATAGTCTCATCGAGGCAATGTGGACATTTGACACGGGTCCGACTACCGTCAGGTGCCACTGTAGCTCGTTCTGTTTTCCCGATGGCAATGACCATGAGAGCAACCATGGATGCTCTTAAACGCAAGATGAAGACACAGACCGCTATCTCAGCGTAGTAAGTGCCAACACTCATCGTTATAATCCGTCAATCGGTTCTCTGACAACTTTTACAGTCCTTTCTCCTCTCTGTTACTAGCTCACCGGCGCTGCTGAAATCTTTTCTTTTCTTTTATTTATTAAAAATCCCACAAAACCACCGAAGTTAGGATTGACGTCCGAGTCTATGAGAAATTATCTGTACAAATACGTTGTAACTGCCTGGAATGTCGTTGCCCCATGTCGTTCTGTCGAACGATTTATTATAAATGTTGCTTCATGTTGAATTTTATACAAAGGAACATATCCCATATCCACAGATTCTTTGAGTTGCACTTATATAACTTTAATCACCTACAACGTCCCTTCCTGAGCAGATCAAAATGCTGAGCGTCAGTCAGAGAGATTAGGTGCACATCAACTTTCCACCACTCACTATTCTTCCTACGTACATCAGTAGACCGTTCCCCTCCCGACTATTTTTTGTCTTTCCTAATTATGGTTCTGACGGACACACTCCATTCTTTCTTTCTCTCCTCAAACCCATGTTTCAGGTAGAGTGACGTTGCCGCCAGGTTATCCTCCATGGCACCGACCCAAATTTCATGACTAGGAACGCGTGATATCACGGCGTTGATCAATGCACCCGCGTAGCCCCGGCGGCGCCAATCTTCTTCAACTGAAAGGCCAGTAATGAGTGTGTGAGTTTCACCTCGTTCATTCGAACACGTTGTATATTGTACAAAGCCGACAGCTTTGTTAGTACTGCGATGCACCCACGCAAGCGTCGTTTCACGCTCAACCAGAGCGCTTTTGGCAGGATAATTTGCCAAGAAATATTGGCTGCCGTCCGTGATTGCTGAATTGCTAAGCAGTTGGGTCTTGTAGCAGGCTAAGCCTGCGAAAATTGCATCCAGAATGCTAGGTCTGATTGAGAGGACAACTGACTGTTGTCTGGTTCTCTCTGTGGGAATGGTACCGGCTCCAGGTGGAGTCTTCCATCCAAGGAAATTCCACGACAATGTTAAAGGGAGTCGTTGATTTATGAGGGGGATACGAGACCAATTCCATCCGATAATGCCACTGAAGGAAAGAATGACCTCTTCGGGGGACAAGGTAGAGCCGTTTTCCGAAGGCAGTGTCGGATTTTCATTAAATACAATGTAGTACCCGTTCAAAAAATGGCGGGGGAATTCTGGGTTGCGAAGGATGAGGATTGCCGCAATGTATTTGCGAAATTTGGGAGGTATGGGTATGGATAAAGCTTCTCGAACACTGTTACGATAATGTTGAACCACCAGATCAGTGTACATGTTGTGTCTTGTGAGGTTCAGCAGACGAACTGCCTTTGCACGGTCGAGGGAATTGGTTGAAACTCAAACTGCTGTTGTCAGCGCTCATTCAAGTTGTTGTTTACGTAATATTCGTGGGAATTATGTCCTGGGCCCGTGGCAGTGCTCCCAGCAATTCGCCTTATTAAGGGTAGTTGGCAATGCTGTTTTATTTTCGTATGATCATCAGCATGGATGGCTGGAGCGACAAGAAAAACAAATCTTGTACGACTTGTGTCTGAAGACATGATTTTTATTATATTCTTTAAGCGCCGAATAATCTCGACACATCGAGGCCGGCCACGCGGGCACCAGAGACTCGGCCAGGCGCGGTCGGAGGGGTCGAACGCGTCGCGTCCAAAAATAAACACTTCGGCAAATCCCGATCATAGAAATGGGTCGACTTGTAAAAAAAATATGATCTGTTCCAATTTATTGAGCGTGTGCTCACGGCTTTGCTCTCTCCTCCATCCTCCCTCCTTTCCTCTCCTTTGTCGGCCTCAAATGTCGCCAAAAAGTCAATACGACGTGCTTATAGTTGGCGCTGGTATCGCTGGATGTGCTTTGGCTCAGGGCTTGGCCAATTCACCGAGGCCGAAACCTCTCCGGATAGCGGTGGTGGAACGTTCGCTGGCGGAACCTGACCGCATTGTTGGGGAGCTTCTACAGCCTGGTGGTGTCATGGCTCTCAAGCGCCTTGGGATGGAGTCATGTCTAGAGGGAATCGACGCGATACCAGTCAAAGGTTACTGTGTGGTGGAAGATGGCAAGTCGGTACACATACCCTATCCAGGCGCACATGAAGGACGGAGTTTCCACCACGGTCGATTCATTATGAAGCTGCGAGAGAAGGCTTCGACGGCCCCAGGGGTCGAGCTCATTGAGGGGACAGTAACCGAACTTATCGAAGGAGACTCGAGCAAAACGGTTATAGGGGCATCTGTCACACGGAAAGGCGAGAATGGTGCGGAAGATTTCAAGCAATCGATATTCGCGGATCTCGTCATCGTCGCCGACGGGTGCTTCTCCAATTTCAGGAATTTTGTGATGGGCGAGAATGCGGTCAAGCCGGTGACGAAGAGCCATTTCATTGGGGCCGTTCTGGAGGACGCTCGACTCCCCATACCCAACCACGGAACGGTCGCTCTTGTAAAGGGCTTCGGACCTGTGCTATTATACCAAATCTCCGAGCACGATACACGGATTCTCATCGACGTTAAGCAACCCCTACCCGCCGACCTCAAGGTATTGTTCACCTTCCAACTTTTCTTGAATGTCTCTTGAACTCCTATTTTAGGGACACATCCTAAAAAATGTCGTCCCCCAACTACCCTCCAACCTACATTCAGTAATTCGCACTGCTCTCGACAAGGACCGCCTTCGCCGGATGCCCAACTCATTCCTCCCTCCCATCGAACAAGGACGACGCGACTTCAAGCAGGGGACGATACTCGTCGGCGATTCATGGAATATGCGACATCCCTTGACAGGTGGTGGGATGACCGTCGCTTTCAATGATGTGGTCGCCCTTTGTGACCTCCTATCACCCTTACCCGATTTCAAGGACTGGAAACGAGTGAAAGGGGTACTACGCGAATGGCATTGGAACCGCAAACCGTTGGCTTCGACAGTTAATATATTGAGCGTCGCTCTTTATGATCTTTTTGGTGCTGATGGTGAGCTTTTCTTTTTTCTTTAATTTTTTTTTTGCGCCGAAAATATCGTATTGACAACCCTTTCCAAGGCCCTGAACTGCAAGTTCTAAGAACTGGCTGCTTCAAATATTTTGAGAGAGGCGGAGAATGTATCAACGGTCCCGTGTCACTTTTATCTGGGTAAAGAAACAATCGCTCGTCGTGTCTCCGAAGACTCTTGGCTGACTTGTGTCTTTTTTTTTCTTTCTTTCTTTCTTTCTTTTTTTTTTCGCTTCTAGCATCGCCCCATCGCCCTCTCTACTTGCATACCACTTTTTCTCTGTCGCGTTCTATTCTATCTGGGTCATGTTCACACATCCTGTGGAAGTTCCTTCTCCGTCATCACAGCCTAAAATCTCGAATGGAAACGGTCATGCGAATGGGAATGGTCATACGAACGGGAATGGACATGCGAATGGGAATGTCCATACCAACGGCAATGGGCATATCAACGGAGTGGAACCTGTTCTCGTGAAACCGTCAATCTCATCATATCCTTTCTTGTTCATCAAGAGTATCAGTGTCGTGAGTCTCCTTTCATGACCCCACCATGAACGAACGCTTCGTGAAATGCTTAAACCCTCTTCTTTTTTTTCAACTTCTGCAGTTCTGGACCGCATGCGTCGTCTTTGGCCCCTTGCTCTGGTCAGAGGTTCGGTGGTGGTCCCCTTCAGACAAAGGGAAGCGAAACCAGGTGGCCATCACCGCCCTCTTCCCCTTCTTCATCGTCCTCGTCGCGCTGAGTGGGCGGATACCCGGTGCTCAGTTCTTGAGCGTCCTCTAATAGCCTCGATACTCCAATACTCTATCACACAGCTGTCAATGGAGCGAATACATAATGGATATACCACGGAACCAGAAAATCATGGTGGAAGGTGTTGGACGGCGGTGTACGGTGTACAAGTACAGTTTATGAATAATATATTTCTCGTATGATTTTTACTTATTAGAAGAGCCCATGCAACACTAGCATTACTTACTGGCAAAATTAACTTATTGTATTTTGGATGTCATCAAAAAGAATATTATTTACATCGTCCCAACTCCTCTTCCGAAGCTTTCTCAACATTTCGTCCAAAAACCCAAGGAAAAAAAAAAGGTAAAGTGATTGATAAAGAAAGTAAAAAACAGTGAACGAAGCATAAAGATACTGAGACACCAAAGGCGTCTAACTTCCGGAGGAAGGAGGGGTTCCAAAGATTGTAATGCAGCATTGGATGCGGAACCAGCACGGAATCCCCTAGTAAAAGGCGAGGGGATTGTCTGTTTGATGATTCCGCTGCTGCGGTAATTGTAGAAGGCTGAGACAGGACCGTGATAGTGGGATTTTGAATTTTGTTCAGTCTGCGGGGTGAGAGTGCACGTGATAAGATGTTCTATTTGGGATGGGCGGGCCGGTTTGCCGTTCACTGATACTCTATCTCACATTTTGCTCACATTGATTCTTCGTCTAGTTTACTAGATCTTTGTTGTGACTCTTTTGACTTAGATATCATGTCTGTCAGAGCATGGGCGCTATCCGTAGAGGACAGGGAGAAGTTGATACAGGGAGCCTTTGAAGGTACGACCATATATCGGCACCCCATTTGTATCCCTCTCATTATCTCATATTCCATTATCTAGCGAAGAAAGGATCCTATAGTCCTTACTCCAAATTTCCTGTCGGTGCTGCGTTTCTGACACCAGATGGTCAGATTATTAAAGGGGCCAACATCGAGAATGCGTCGTATGGTTCGTCTCGTCTCGGACTTGTAGCTGAATGGGATTCTTCTACTGAATCTACTCTATTCTAGGAGGCACGATCTGCGCTGAGCGAACTGCCATTGTGAAAGCTGCTGTGAGTTCCTTTGCATTTGGATTGTGTTGAGAAGGCTTAATTTGTATCAGAGCGAAGGAATACGATCCTTTGTCGGTCTGGCTGTCGTAACGTGCGTATACTAAACCCATTCATCCTTCGCACTCACACACAACATACAACACCCAATCACTCATAATATCATCTCCATATAAAATAGGAACGTCAACGCTGCGATATCACCATGCGGGATATGTCGACAGGTTATTCGAGAGTTTTGTGCTCTCGATATGCCTATATTGCTTGTTCCCGGGGATTATCCTCAAAAAGCCGTTCCCGGAGAAGAACAGAAACCGGGATACACAGAGGGAGGGGTGAAGGAGACCACGCTGGGCGAGCTCTTGCCCGATAGTTTTGGACCGGAACACCTCGAATTGCCACGAAAGTCGTGAATGTAATGTGGGCGTCTGATATTTTCGACTAGCGAGAGACGCGAAGGAACTGGATGCAACTTCAAACATGAGGGGATATCGAAAGGACAATTTTCATTGGTCATGGGATACTGTACGCCAGCCATGCTTGCGTTGTCGTCTCGTCGCCTCCCACCCATCTACTCACTAGAGTAGCTACTACAGTTTTGGCGGCCCATCCCGAAAGAATGATGATTGTTGTAAATGCGGGGTGGATATCCAAGATGACTATTTGTTTTTTTTTTTTTGAAAGAAATCAGTCAATCGCCTTAGAATTCGAAAGGACAAGAAAAACGTACTTCTCAATCCAAAACCAGCCGACATGCCACCCACGATATTCCTAACGATCCACTCACGGTCCAACTTATCGTCGTCGAGGATCTCCATGGCGTTCATGACGTAGTTGTATTTACTCTCGGTTTTCAAGAGGCGTTGTGTCCATTCCGGAAGGGGGTTGTCGATGCGTGCGGGTGACGGTGATGACGCTGGCAGCCAGATGGTAAGAAGGAACAGAAGGAAGAGTTTGGTGAGGGAGGAGTAGAAGAGACTGATGGATATGAGGGAGAGGCTTGGTATGGTGCGGACATAAGTCATGGACGGACAATGGGATATGGGGATTCGACTCACTGGAAGTGTTGACGGATACTGGATTTCGGAGGTGGAGAGGGACGTCTCCAATATTGGAACAAGTCTGTAAATCGCATGACAAGGAAGCAAGAAAGGATTATCCCTCCATGAAACGCGATAGTTTCTGTCCGTTTGAAATAAGTGTCAGAATTTATAACATTGAACAAGCCATACCAGCTGCAGTACCCATAAACACGCGAAGGAAGGCGAACAGAGTCTCCATTGTCCATGGAGGTTGAATGGGCGGTCCACCAGCATCTTCATGGAAACCATGAGCAGAAGGGATTGGGTGCAGGTTGGTTGGACGTACTGAGGTATCCCCATCTAATGACTTTCAAAAGAAGAACGTCAGATTTCACTTTCTCCACGAGGAAAATAAAAAACTGACATGAATCAACCAGAACAAGGGGAACCCCTAGTTTAAGAACGAGTAACCACCGATTCTAAAGGAGTATATCGATTTCTTGTTTGTTAAGAAACATAAAGGGATCATACCCATTCTTTATTTGACTTTCCACGCGTTACATCCTTAGCCTCCTTAGAATCGGACGCTCCTTCAGCCTCAGGCTTAGAAGTCAACCGATTAGGCTCTGAACCTCGATTATACAGCAAGTGTCGGTATACACCGCGTTTCAAGAGAAATAAATCCAGAAGAATGGTCAAGGAATCATGCTCCACGTATGGGTCGACGAACTCCTGGCAGCTTGGGTTGGGCTATACTTCAAGTTGAAATTCAAGTGGATTTTTGGATAAGTTGTGGGTTTATAGTGTGCTTACAGCTCGATACGCACGCACTGTTCGAGCC
Organism: Psilocybe tampanensis; assembly: GCA_019904355.1. Lineage (NCBI taxonomy): Eukaryota > Fungi > Basidiomycota > Agaricomycetes > Agaricales > Agrocybaceae > Psilocybe > Psilocybe tampanensis. The sequence continues at coordinate 10,709 of JAHXRV010007288.1, forward strand.
GTAAGTTATATTCCGATTCGTAGACGGTGTATAGATATGGGATCGATTGTGTGCAATGGGTACATATTGGCATGGTGGGTGTAACTTTCAGAATCAAGTTTTTAAGTCACTATGTAAAGGGGCGACCGACTCCGGTGTTGTGAAGAGCAAGGGTTCATCACGTGATGTCATTCTACTTATTTGAAATTCCCAAATTACTGAACTCATTTTTAGACTATCAAGGACTGAATTCATTGTACGCTCTGATCTATATTCTCATTTCATTCTTACTCATGACTATCATCATCCTATATGACAGCTGGCTGGTTACATTTGCCCATTTTGCCCCAGATTCGGTGATAAGGAGCGATGCTAGCTCAGGAATCCAACCCAGGCGCCACAAACCCTCCGTTGCCCGAACCTAGCTCGACGGACATCCAGAATAATGTTGGAAACACGACAAACGGGCTTGCTCCAACAAAGAAATTCGATCTTAAAAACCTTCGTTTCAAGAAAAACCCTCGGACGGAGGAAACCACAGACGAGAGGCCTGTGAAGCGCGTCAAGATCGAGGCCGAGGCACCATCTCAAGTCATCTCTATCAGTGGCGACAGCGGTGTAAACAACGGTTCTGAAGTTGGTCAAAATTTAACAGTAGAAACACCCGTCAAAGTACCGAAAAAACGCGGGCGACCTGCGAAAGCTAAAGGCGACGACCAAGTTTCGACTCCCAAAGGTGCAGAAAAAGAGACACCAGTCAAGAAACCGAGAGCGAGCAAAGTCAAGGCTGAGGATGGTGCCCAAATCCTCAATGGTGAAAAGGACACCCCGACCAAGCGGACGAGGGCTCCCAAAGCTCAACCTGAAACCGGGGAAGGCAGCGTGAAGAAGACGTTGACGAAGAAAGAATACGTTGCGAAATCCAAAGGTGAATAATGACCAAGTCCTCTGTTCTCAGTTTACGACCAACTAATAAATAACTCCTAGAACTTGCCAAACTTGAACCAAAGTGGACTGTAATCCCGTCTTCTTCTGAACCAACGGTTAAACCGGGACACGAGAATTTGGTACAGACAACGCAAAGACCGCGAATATGGATGAGTGTTAGTATTTGGTTTTTTGGGGTCGCCACTTTTTCTTGATTTAATGGTTTTTTTCAAAGAACAGAGAAGAATTATTATCCGTTTTACCAGAAATGACCGGTTCGAAATGCTTCAACGGTGTATCATGGGAGTTATATGAAACACCGATCCTTGTATTCGATGAAGCCAACACCGCGTTTCAATTGACGTGTAAAGACGGAGATCCTCGCTCCATTGTTCTTGTGACGTATGTCTTCCATTAGATTTGTCTTTATTTTTTCTTCCGTACTGATTGCTTTATCCAGAACGAGGAAGTTTGTAGCGCCTCTCCAACGGAAGGAACCTCCTCCAGTTCAACAAACTGAACCAGGCCCCGCTCCTGACCAAAGTCAAGTGCATGCGCCAGTGGCCGCTCCTGCAGCCGAAGACTATCTCGCAAGGATGGAACCCACACTGTATAGATTCACTTCTGCGGACCCAGAGATACTTCCGCACTTTGATAGAGGTCATGCAGCGCAGTCGGTCATTCCACAGACCGAACTATCCCCTCCTACCAACACAACGACATTCATTCCGGAACCGCCTCTCGAGACTCCGCGAATCAACTTCTCTGCCCCATTGCCAATGTTCAGAGCGCTCGGTGCGAAATCCGATTATCTTGACTCTTCGATTGATGGGTCAATTCATTGGCCCGGAACCTCAAACGGATGGGAGCCTAACAGGACCTTGCCTCTCGGACTGCCGGTCGCCAACGTCGTTAGCCAGCAGACTTCTGAGATTGAAGTCACGCCTGCGGTCAATCCGGCTCCCAAGAAGGCATTTTTTGATTCAGAAAGCGAAAGAAAATCTATTTTGTTTCCTTTCCCTCCTGAGACCCTCCTCGCTCGTCCTGGTTTAGATAGCACAACGACAACAGCTCCACAGCCCACAAGCAACACTGGGACGAAGAAGAAAAAGTATTCTAAGGAGGAATCTAATACGCCACGTCGAAGCTCGACCCGTCTTCTTAATTTGGCAAATTCCAATAGTTTGGTGGCCCAACCTGTTCCAAAGCCATTCGTTCGGCCCTCTGACAACAACAACAACAACGGTGGGACAGCTCAAGACTCTTCTGTTCTTTCGGTCCCTCCCAACACTGTCCATCCGGATCCCAATCCTCTCGATGTGCAGAAGAGTTTGGTCGAACAATCTTCTGTTGCTACCACTCCGTTACCCGCCGCCGCCGACCAAGATGTGAATGGAAAGCAAACGCAGAATGATATTGGTGCGGCTGACGATGGTCCTATCACCGTCGCGATCAAATCAGAGGCAGTGGCAGAAATTCTAAATCCAACACCCTCCTTGACAAATGGTTATCAGGTCGAAAATCCCATTCCAGCGGACACTACAGGGTCTCAAACCGATTCAGAATTCATCCCCTCTCCTTTGCCTAAAGAAATTCAAACCATGATTGATGCCTACCTTTTTGGGGGTCCGTTGACGCTAATTGCTTCGAGAGAGCATTTACAACAGCATTGGTCGTTGTTGTTGCCTGAGGACTTCGGTTATGCCATGATGGGTTACTTCAAGATTATCGGTGTTCAAGTAAGAATCTATTTTCTTTCTTTTCTTTGTTTTTTAAAAAACTAATTTTTTCTTCTTTGGGAAAATAGGAAAAGCGTGTCGAAGAAACAGATTTCCCAAAGTTCCCTGTGGGGCTACAGTCCATGACAGGCTATGTCCAGTGGTCATTTCATTTGGAATGGCGCCCTGGTGGCGAGGAATACATCATGCCCAAACTCGATCTTCAGCTGCTAGAATGTCCATGGTGGGAACCTCCTCCGGAAAAGAAACAAACTGAACCCTCATCCGACGCAGTAACGGACATGAAAATCGAGCAACAAGAGAAACTACCAATTGTTCCACGGGAAATAGAAGCAGAGTTCCCTACCACTCCTCGATACCTTCAGGCCCGACTTGCTCATCCAGAGTATCGATTCAGGCATGACCCTTTTCGAGAGCTCTATGAATGTTTGCTTCCTACATTCCTTCTGGCACCTTATGGGCCACAGGTGCTCGATAGTATGCTGGCTCGGGGCTGGTATTGCAAAGAGTGTGGAAAAGTCAACTATCAGACCACCTTGAGACAACGACGATGTTCTAGCATGTTTTGCAAAGTAAGTGCAGGTTTTATCACTTTCTTTAATTTTATTAATTTCAATTTTAGGAGAAAAAGGCTGTGATTGAGCCCTATGCTCTTGAGCTATACGAAATCCGTGATCCTCAGGATCGTCTGCCGAATTCCTTCCCGTATAATATCATCCCTCCATCCATGATCACTAATGTTAAAACATATGACGGTGGAATCAAAACGGTTTCTTACTCCCTTCAAGAAGGGATCGGAGCTTTGGTTTACCATGTCTTTACTGGAAACGTCCCGTCTTTGCAAGAGCATGCCACCACTTTACTCAAGCAGATTCAGCTGGACGTGGAGTTGAAACGACCATTCAACGACAATAGTATGTCGAAGTTTTTCATTCAGCTTAAGCTTTGTTCATTCTCGATTGACACGTCCTATGTAAAATTTAGCACCTTATTTCAGCTATGTGGCCAAACGACCGTCCAAAGGCAAAAAGAAGGATTCGATTGACGCTTCTTGGGAAGATGTCCCGAGCTGTATCAATGATGCTAAAAAACATTTAGCTAGCAGAGCTGGCGAGCTTACCGATGTTGAGAAATCCCGGATTTCTATAACACAAATCAAGCTGCTCGGTTGGGTGGCTGCGGGTAGCAGAGCTGTGTGTTTCTTTTTTTGTTGTCTATTTCTTCCGTCTCATCATTTATCTGTCTATTTTCTTTTTCTTTTTTCCCCTTTCCTTTTCAGGGTCCTGATATTCTACGGGCGACCCAGAAGTGCATCGTTCTCTTGTCTTTTGGTTGTGATATTGTCTTGACTTTGACTCCTCGCTTCGTGGAACAATCGACTTCTGTGAAAAATGCGGCCATAGAGGAGACAAGTAACGGTACAACTGCTGATACGAATCCTTCTGGCGATGTGGCAGCAAAGCAGGAATCTGTTAAGGCTCCAAAGATTAAAGCTTTAAAGAAGTCAGAAAAACTTTCTATTGTTCTTTATCTTGTCCATGGCGATTGTATCGTTCTGGATGGCGATGATTTCGAGGTCTGCCTTTTTCTCCTCTTGTTTAGTGGGTATCCATGATTCCTAATCTCCGGATATAGTATTCTATAAAACGCGACGGAACGTCTTTTCGTGAGTCTATTTCATTGGCTAGTCAGATGATAGTTCCAAAGCTTACATGCAATCTGACCAGTGATGATCGCTTCTCACCACGAGAAAAAAATCTGATCGCGAAGCAAGTCTTCTCTCCTCTGACAATGCTGTCCCGCTTCTCCCACCCTCGTTTCTTCTCGCTCTTATAGGCTCTGTTATGTGTTCGTCCAGCTGTTATTCTGTACCCGAAGTACCCCAGTTTCCACGTATACCCTATGTATTATAAGATAGACGTGTAATGTATGATTTCCCGACGTGTTGTTTGCGTGTGCCAACCTGGACCGTATGAATGTACCACCTCCTTTTGGAGAAATCGCCGCCAGAAAGGCATTCCCCAAAAGGTCACCCTAACTTGTATCTTCACTACCAAATCCCTTCATGACCACCGACGAAACACAAACTTCTACTGAACCACAATGGGGTCGAGGTGATTTATCCTGAGTATTTATATCATACCCCTCACACCTAATTCTATCTTTTGCAGTCCTAATTTGCGGTGGAACGGACTGGTGGGTTTTCGGTGTTCTCACACTTACAAACATCAACCAAATCCTCGTTTCTGTTGCAATACAATGTCTGTAGGCCTAAACTTGGACGTAAAGACCGTGGCGGAGCCGCAACTGGTGAAGTTGTGGAACCAGAGTATGTATACATGCCTACTTGGTTCAGGGTTCACGCTGACCGTTACCCGTGTATCATTGCTCGTCCTCCACCTCCCCCTCCGATCCATACCGCATTCAGAAACCCGGACCTCCTCGAACCGTATCTTCTCCGCTCTCTTCTCAACGTCAAGACGGTTTCTGTGCACGCCTCTTGCGCCGGTTGTCACTTCGTCGCCATTGACATAGACGGGAATGCTTGGTTGTTCGGTCGGAATGGGTTCGGTTGTTTGGGCGTCCCGGACGTCGAATACATATCGGAGAACGCGCCACGTCTCGTCAAAGCCACAGATTTAGGGGCACCGAAAGGATCAAAGTTCGTCCATGCAGCGTGTGGCAGAAACCATACGATATTGGTTGGGAGTGATGGCACTGTTTGGGCAGCCGGGCAGAACAATTTGGGCCAGGTGTGTACCGTTCTCTTCGTCCCAAAACCATACTTTGTCTGAGGTGTTGTATCTGTTCAGTGTGGGCAATCCATTTGCCCTGAAGTCACTTCCTTTCAAACTGTATCTGTTACCCATGGGGGAAAGAAAGAACACGTCGTTCAAGCTTCCGCGGGCATTACCTTTTCGATTGTCCTGACCAAGTCCGGAAAAGGTACGCTTCTCTAGTTTTACAGGTTCCCGTTTACTTATTTTTGCGCTCTAGTGTTCTCCTTTGGAAGTGCTGAAAAGGGTCAACTTGGGAATGGGACGACTGGTGAAAGGATCACCACTGGAAACAAAACGTCATACGACATTGAGGTCCAGCCAGGTATGCTTATCATCTTATAGTTATTGCGCTCGTGTACATATTTTTTCTTCCGCATTTTAGTGTACGTCAAGGAACTGGATGGCAAGAACATTGTCCGGATTGTTTCTGGCCAACAACACAGTCTGGCTCTCGATTCGACAGGGTATGGACCCTCCGACCACTTTCAGCTCAATAGTCATCTTACCTTTTTATCAGGATTGTTTATGTCTGGGGCTACAATGGCTATTGTCGATTGGGATTGGGGAATCAGGTTGACATTCTGAAGCCGAAAGCTGTTCCCCAGGTGCGTTTCTATCCCACTTTTCGAGCGCGCTCTAACATTTTCACAGTTCTCGGGACCAAGCGACGCCAATTTGGCCTCGGATATCGTGGCTGGTCCTTCTAACAGCGTCGTTGTTGACAAAACGAAGATGTATTGGATGGCTGGAAAGGTATGTTACCAAATTGCTACATATTGAATCATACTCACATCGTCTTCTAGTGGAAGAACAGTGGAGAAGGTGTGGACCTTCGTTTGATATTTCCTCCCAAATTTCCTTTCTGAAAACCCTTAGGCTCCTCGGGTTCACCCTACTCAACATTCCGTTATATGCAGGACATCATGTATGTGGCCGGAGTCGATCTTTATCAATATTCTCTCACATAGTTTCTAGGGCTTGTAAGGTCATTCTTGCTCGCGCTGGAGGTGTCACTCATTGGCTGGTCACCCCTGATGATGATGGGAAACCTATGACGGTTTGTTGGGGCCAAAACGCTAACAACGGTGTGTAACTATTGTCTTCCATGTTATATTTCTTCATTATAATTGTTTGGTCTAGGTGAACTGGGTCTTGGTCCTGAAGAACGCAAGAGTGCGAGCAAACCTACCAAGAACGTTCCACTGACGGGTATTGACGTCATCGAGTGCGTTCGCATTTTGGATTTTGTGATCTGACCTGGGTCTTGATATTTATTTTTCTTCAGTATCGCTGCTGGTCAAAATACGACGATCATTCTTGCCAGCCCAAACGAGAAGTTTTCGGACATGCCACGACACCCTGAAGAAATCGAAGCTCCTCCGGCCTGTGTCGGATGTGGCAAAGACCATGGGGAGGACGATAATCCTTTAGAATGCGATAAGGTAACAACAGTCCTTGTTCCCATTCCTTGACATACATACATATTGACGTCAATCTGTAATTCAGTGCGATGCTCCTTGGCATCTTAACTGCCTTGATCCCCCTCTTGACGCCGTCCCCGATGGCGAGTGGTTCTGCCCGGATTGCGAAGAAGACCCTGGGGCTCCTGTCGGGAAATGGGCCGTGAAGAAGAATAAAGCGAAAGGAAAGCCGAAGAGGCCTGCTAGTCCTGCACTTTCTGGCGAAGATGAGGACATGGACGGAGGAGTGAAACGAAAGGCACCACCGAAAACCAAGAACGGCAGTATGTATTCCTATCTACTGACCGAATGGTTCAATTCTAAATATTCCTCTTTAGGTGCCCCTGCCGCAAAGAAGAAGAAGCAATAGACGAACATGTATAAAATTTTTGGCGAATGTTGCTGCCAAAATAACGATCCTGTAACCCGATCGCAAGAATTATTTTTTTTGTATGCCAATTTTCTCTGTTTTTGTATATCTGAGTCGGTTTTGCAGTTTTCTGTTGTTGATTGGATTACGGGCCTTTTCCTAGTCTGTCATCTCCTCCTTATGTATTTTTTTTTGGTTTTGAGCTTGTATCTCGAACTTCTGTTCAGGACTATCATATATATATCAACTTGGGTCTCAATGCCCATTTTTCGCGTTTTTGTTATGATATCCTTTCGGCCGAAGTCGGAGTTCTCCCCTACATAGTATGATTCCCATCTTATGCCAATCATTCCCGACCTTTGGACACCTGTTCATGAGTCAGGTTTGCCGCAGTCGTCGAGTCATCTTGGACGATCAACGTCAACCTCGTTTATATATATAGGTGAGCACACCTGGATAGTAATTTAAACACTGCTAATCATGACTTCAACAGAAATTTGGACCGAACGCCTACTCTTGAGAGCCGCAGAACAGTCAGATCTCGATGCTTTCCGAAAGTTTTTCGCGGATCCCGAGGCCATGAAATACTGGTTAGTACTTAGGACGGCGGACCCGCAGTGTTGTTCCATTTTACCCAATCTCATTTGGTTTGTAGGTCCACTGCCGCACACAGTACTGTGGAGAAAACCCAGGAATTTCTCGATGCCACTATTTCAGGTCCTTACAACGGGGTGCTCGATTTCGTCGTCTGTTTGCCTGATCCCCCTGGAGCGACGACCGCGAATGGGAACAACGGCAACGATACCGATGATGATGACTCAGTCCCTGCTACCGTCATTGGAAGGGCTGGCATATGGGACGGGAAAGAGATCGGTTTCATCTTCAATCGGGAGTATTGGGGGAAAGGATACGCGTTTGAGGCTGTGGACGCCCTCCTCAAGCAATTTTGGGCGATCAATACATCCGAGAACGCTATTGTCACGGCAGACGTGGACCCACGCAATAAAGGAAGTCTCCACTTGCTCACAAAATTGGGATTCGTGGTCGTCGGTGCGGCGAAGAACACATATGAGACACACATTGGATGGTGCGATAGTGTGTACCTGGAGGCAAGGAGGCCAACTAGCGCATAAGGAATTCGTGGAAGGATTGTATACCCGTTTGTCACATCTCAAGCTCAGGTGCAAATTGAACGATTTTGCTTGGTTAGGCAGCGCTGGCATTCCCAATATCAGAGCTCTGGACTCGGATTATGCTGTGGATGGTGAGCTGTTTTTAGAATCGATGATATTGTTCAAGATTTCCGAACTTCAGCGCTACTGAGACGAAGGTTTCACCCCAATACTACTTCGCACAAGATGACAATAATGGTTGCGGAAAAGCTGTTGCAGGACGGATGTGCCGACGTTATCTTTGTTGGGCGTCATTTTTTGATCGATCCGAGTTTGGTGTGGAGTTGGGCTGAAGAATTTGGATGTCAATGTCCAACTTGCCAGTCAGTCAAATACGCTGGTGTTTCAAAGGAAGAGTGGCGCTGGAAAAGGGAATGCATGAAGAATACATTGCGACCAGTATGTATAAGTATCAAGACAACCTCGGGGGAGTCCTCTCTTCGTCGGAGCGTGAGGTATTCGCCAAACTTCCGATGTTAGCGCCGAGTTTTTTCTCCTTTCGTGTTTCAAATGAAGCTTTACCTTTTTTTTTATTTTCAGAGGTTACTCAGCTTGAGATTCGAACTTTCCTCTACTCAAAAGTCGGCAGACAAGTCGGAAGCCGTGTGTATGGTAGGAACTGAACCTATGAACAGCGGCCATAGTGTTTCCTGCCTGACAAACTGATGTGCCGGCATGCCGATGCAACGGACTTTTAAAAAAACAGAACTTGAACAGACTCGAATTTCTCTTTCTTTTGTCCCAACCATCACGATGAGCAGCCTGCTAGTGTGCGTCGTCTTCGACCCAGTTTTACGGATTTCCTCCAAGGTCTATCCATATGGACCTGCTCCGATCGTGGCTGGTCGATTCGGCGTCCATCGATTCATCAATCATCATTCGTTCTGGATCAATGGATTCACGATTGACGTTGGATTGACGGACCATGAAGCTTGAAGCTCGTAGACACATTTCGAAATCATCTTCAACTGTGTTTGAACGCGTCCTCAACGCTCAACTGCGACGAACATGAGCTCAAGCAATTCGACTGCCAAAAAATTACGAACGGCGGGCCCGATTGCCGTTGAAGTGGCTCTTCTTCTCGTTCGTAGTAAAACGTTCTGTTTATCGGAGGTTGGTTTGATTGGGCAGGGAAAGCGGGGTTATCAAAAGTAAATCGTACGGGAATTTTGCGTTGCATCAAGATCAGGTAATGGTCCACCAGGGGCCAGAATGTAGATGTTTGCGCCACTTATAAGGCAGCCACTGGTCGCTCTTCGCCTTTACTGCCTTTCGATGATGCTTCCCTTTGGATTCTTGGCCATTGCCAGTGTTGGTGTAATTGCCGCCGTTGGCCCGTCGGGAACCTTATTTGTTGGTAATCAAGCCATCTCACCGAATGGTCTGAGTCGCTCGTACGTCTTCTTGCTTTTGACTAAGGTTGAAAATATAAACTTAACTTTTCGATAGTGCTGTTTTAGCTGGAGCGACTTCGAACTCTCTTCAGTTTCCAGGACCACTCATCGTTGGAAACAAGGTGATCACTTTAATTATTAGTACTTTGCAATACATTATTGATTTTCCTAGGGGGACACCTTCTCGTTGAATGTTGTTAACCATCTGACACATAGGTCCATGTACACGAGCACAAGCATTGTACGTATAAAACCCTCAACTGTACGTCATGAATCTCATGATGCGAATGGTCCTGTTGTTTCTAGCACTGGCACGGTTTTTTTCAAAACGGAACAAGCTGGGCGGATGGTCCAGCTGGAGTAACTCAATGCCCTATCTCATCAGGCCATTCATTCATATACCGCTTCCCATCTGGACGACAAGCGGGAACATATTGGTATCATTCGCATCATGGTACGCTCACGCTTTTTAATGGAAATGAAGCCAATCCTTGATTTTGGAAACTTTTAGAAACACAGTATTGTGATGGCCTCAGGGGTCCGTTTGTGGTCTACGATCCAGACGACCCTCATCGGTCGAGGTAAGTCGTCTCAGTCACTTCGAGATTAACAGTTAAAACTGATGGATATATAGGTACGATGTAGACGACGGTGAGTAAATATTTGCTTCAAGAGTCATTGAGGTTCTGAACACTTCACCAGAATCGACAGTCATCACTCTCTCTGACTGGTACGTCCATTATGTCACCTCTCCAATTGATTGATTACGGATTAATTGCTGTAGGTACCAGACCCCCGGACCACCACCACTTGGCCCTCCGCCCGTCTCAATCGCAACGCTTATAAACGGCCTGGGACGCACCCCTAATGGCCCGCAATCCTCTCTTGCAAGTATCAATGTTATGTATGGGAAAAGATACCGATTCCGTCTTGTCTCGATGTCTTGTGATCCAAATTATCTGTTTTCTATCGATAATCACCCCATGGTAAGCGCGTTCTGCTGTTATTTGCCACTTGTATCCAACCTTGTACTCTCATAGACAATCATTGAGGTGGATGGCGTGAACACCCAGCCTCTTCTGGTGGATCAGATACAAATTTTTGCGGGACAGCGATATTCCTTCGTTCTCAACGCCATCCAACCAAACGGGACCTACTGGATCCGTGCAACCCCTAGTACTGGACCTACAAGCACAAATATCACCACAGGGGTCAACGCCGCTGTTCTCCGATATATTAACGACGCGTCCAGCCTAGACATGCCTGGTTATAGCGACACACCACCAATCAATAATCCTCTAAAAGAAACCTCCCTCCGTCCTCTGGACAATGCGGGTGGGGCACCTGGTGTGCATCAAAGAGGAGCTGCGGATGTCAATATTAATCTGAAGATTTCCTTTGCTAACGGCCTGTTCAAAATCAGCGATGGGAAGTCGAATGCTAGTTTTTCTCCTCCGTTGACAGCCCCAGTACTTTTGAAGATTTCAAGTGGGGCAAACTTGCCTCAAGAAATCCTGCCACATGGTGATCTGATCGAGTTGCCACGAAATAAGGTTATAGAGATATCCATCCCTGCCCAAGATACTGGGGGACCGGTACGCTTGTCATTGTGCTGTGCCGCTCAAACAAACAGCTAATGGGCTCACGACATACGTCTCATCAGCATCCGATCCACTTGCACGGCGTACGTCGAACTTTGGATTTTCGTATGCTAGACCTAATGTCTGACGCGACCTTTTCACCACAGCATAATTTCCATGTTGTTCGCAGTGCTGGAAGTGATGTTTACAATTATGAAAATCCAGTCATACGCGACGTCGTCAGTTTAGGGAATACTAAGAACAACGACAATGTCACCATCCGCTTCGCGACTGATAATTCTGGTCCGTGGATCATGCATTGGTAAGGAAGGATTCCTTCACACAGGCTTTACATTCTGACCAATTGCAATGAACTCATCGAACACGGATTTCAGCCACATTGATTTTCATCTTATCGGGTATGGACTATGAACATCGTTTTTATGCATATCGGCTGATGGGTTTGAACTTGGTTTTTCAGAGGCCTCGCTGTCGTGTTTGCGGAGGATTTGGCTGACATTCCGGCTTCCATCGCTCGACCACGTACGTCCCCACTTGGTCGATTTTTGTTGCTGTTGTCGTCGTTGTTGCTTAACCACCACGTTTTTGTCAAGCGCTTTTCGACGGGCTTTGTCCGATTTATGTGAAATCCCTTCCAGATGGCCCTGAGCCCAAGCGACTCCAACCCGCGCCAAATTGAGGTGCTTGGGGCTTTCAGCCTTTCTAAGTTGACTCTCCAGGGTGATCCTCGTAAAAATACTATCATTGATGATTAAATTCTGTGTACAACTGTTAATTTAGTTCAAGACTACAAGATTCGTGGCAATGTTACTCGCATACTGCTACTAAACCATAGGTAAAAACTACGAAATGATGTCCAGGGTTCTGACGATCGCGACCTGCCTAGGCTATCCTGCGCCGGATGCGCCTGTAACTGTTCCTGTCCTCCAGTTGAATTTCTCTCCTCTTCCCATTGAAATTCAGCCCAACCTGTCCCTCCGTCCCGCAAGTATACTTCATCCCTCCCAAATGGACAACGAGACCGTGGGATGATGAAGTCCAATACGTCCCAGAATATGGTGTCTGGGCCTGAGTACCGAGTAGTATGAATCTCGATGCGGGCCAACAATGGGAACTGGATGGGAACCAACTTTGTCGACGATGTAGTCCGTGCGTTCATGATTGGATCATGCAGGTTTAGATATTCCAGACGTGGGATCTTTCTGAGGAGCTGGTAAAAGTCATCTACTGTTGCAAACATCCTGCCGCCGCAATGCAGGAGTCTCAGGTTCTGTAAATTCGGTAACCATGTAGCATTTTGCTGCCTGGTAAGGGATGGCCAATTTGCGGTGTCAAAGGTTCGGAGGCGAGGTGCGTGGTTGTTGAAAAGTGGGAGGCGCCAGTGGGCGTCTGTGGGATTGCCCGCGGAATGAAAATTGAGGCAGAACGATTCCAGAGCTGGCGCGGATCGCCACAGAAAGGGAAGTGCTTCTCGTATCTCCGGAAAAGTGGATGTTGGGTCGTTGGTTTCATGAACCGAAATGAGGTCGAATATCCGGACTCTTTCCCAGGTCTCCTCGAGGAAGTGTAGCCACCATGTTTTGTACACCCTAGCGAGGGAGGCGGGACTCAAGATAACCACGGTCCCCTTGATGTGAAGGGTTGCGGATCCTGTCCTGCGGAAGACCTCTGCTCTCCATGGCTCACTGGCGTTGGATAACGCGTCCACATCTATAAGATTAGCCCACAGCACGGGGGCCGTCACAATGAGATCCCTCCACAGGAAAGAGACCTGTGAACAGCTCCTCGTAACGTTTATGGCTCTGCGCTTAGCCTTCGCCGCCGTCAGTGACTGCTTCCTGTCCTGCCCCATATCGGCGTTGAGTTGGAAAATCCGCAGAAGAATGTCGTGGTTGAGTTTCGAAATTGGAGACTCGGACTGAGCCACGTCGGAGGTGAGTCTGTTTTCCATGTTGGTACGATGGATTGGAAGAATGAAAGTTGGGGGGTTGAACTTGCGGTTCAGTACTCAGTTCGCGACGGTGCCAGGTTTTTGACTGATCATGAACAATGGCAGAGGTAAATATGATGGGCCCGTGCCATCAGTGCCGTGCATTGTGCGGCGAGCGCAGATAATAGACACCGCCCAGCCGATTGCTCGGCTCAGGTTTTTTTCCCCCTGTTCGCCTTCATCTCATTGTGCCCCCTTTTGGCTTATACCATGTTACACGGAGCATGAATTTTAAACAATGATAATTGCTCGCCAATCTAACACTAAACATTCAATGTACACAAACCATAGACAATCAGAAAAAAATACTCAATCCTTGCTCAGTCCAAACAGATCCAATACACAAGACAAATTATTGTTTGTAAATTCCAACTTCAAAATTCCTTCCTAGACTCCTAGAGAATGGCCGTCAGATTCATGAGGGAGTTATAAGTGTAGTAGGATTAGGGATATACCTCGCCATCAGCACCTCCACCCTCAATCGAGATCAATATACAACGGAACACCAGCGCGCTTTCGCAGATCCCGGAACATCGCACAGAGCTCGTGAGGACAAACTCCGAGAGAAGACATTTCCAGGTCGTTCCCGTCTTTCTGTGGTATATTCATATACTTGAGCCGAGGAAACACGGTCTTGACGTCGATGACCGGTGAAGTGACAAGAAAATGGAGTGTAGTAGCCGTCATCGTCATCTTCCTGACGGAAGAGAATGACGACAACATAGTCCCGAAGTGTACGTCGGCGAAGGCTTCACGATGACCGAGACCAATGTCAAGCGTTAAATCAGTGACATAGGGGTGAGATAAAGAGAATAAGCCTTGGAATGTATCATAAATTCGTTCGTCCGTCGAGTCCTTCAAGTTGATACCAAAATCAAGGAAGGGCAACCCATCTTTCGGTCGGTCCATGAGTGCGCCAAGGGCGTTCCGTTTTGGTTTTGGGTTGATGGGCTGCGAGTTCGTGTTCATACTGAGGCGATTTGGGCTACTGGACAACGTAAGGGTTGTTGGACGATGGAAATCTAGGTAATTCTTGGCGTATCGAGTAAGGATACTGGCGACTTGGGGCACGTCTTCCATGAGAAGGTTGGAGATCCTCAGTGAGATCGAGCAGCCGGATTTCGGTACGATGAAATCCAATAGTTGCCAACACACGGTTGGCAGGGACTCTGCGGCCATGGAGAGGGGCACAGAATCTGTCGAAAAGATTTCGATGCGGTCTAATAATGGAAGCTGGATGGAGGTTCTGTGAGGCGCAATAAATCGGCTTGCAACGACGTTACTCAAATAAAGAGAACGAAGACGGGGAAGCATAGACAGTATCTCGTGAAATACGTCCACCGAGGTAACTTCCGTATTGTTGCAATACTTGAGGACACTGAGATTCTGGATCTGAGGTAACCAATCGTATCGTTGTTTTGTGAGGCATCCTGGCCAGTTGGAGATGTCGAACGATTTTAACCGGGGCGCGCTGTTATTGAAAAGGGCAGCTTCAGCGTTGATCGGGGTGCAGGGGACAGGCAGTCGAAGGCGGAACGATTCTAGAGTCGTCGTGGCACGCGAGAGAAAAGGTAGAACAGCCTGAAATTGCTTGAACTCGAGGAGCTGTCCCGGAAACATCAGCTGAAAGAAACGTTGCTCCACAGCAATCATGCCGTGGTCTATTATGACGACGTCAAAGACACGGATTCTCCCCCAGTTTTTGTCGAGGAAAAGCAATATTTGTGACATGTTGGAACTGATTGAGTGGGGTGAGCCGAGCGTTATGTGCCCTTTGACGTGAAGAGCAGCGTGTTGTGTCCTACGGAAAACCTCTTCCATCCAGTGGTCTCCGGCGACTTCCAAGACGTCGAAATCTATAAGGTTGGCCCACAATAACGGCGACTTGACGATGATGTCCCTCCAGAGAAAGGAGACATGAGACGAAATACGAGTAGTGTCTATAGCCCGTGGGGGATCACGCCTCCTTACAGCTCGGTCGAGTGGTCCCTGTAGAGCATCCCCGTTCATATTGGCGTTGATTTGGAAGATACGCAGGAGTATATCCTGAGGGAGTTTCGAGATAGGAGAGGAATCAGGACTAGTGGGAGGTAGTATCCGTGGTGCCTGGTTCCAAGCCCTGGCTTGCAATTGGCTCAACATGGTCGTTGACTTCGTGGTTGGAGAGACAAGGAAGGAAACTTGAGCGTTCGAGTCGAAGTTGAAGATGTGGGTGATAGGGAGAAATGACGGTTCAGCAGGTCATTATATACAATCCAAATTCCATTGTTCATGTGTCCTTTGTTCGTCAAATCGTAGACGGTGCCGCATTTCCAACTTGTTGATGCCACAAAGACATTTCAGGCCTCAAGGCAGGGCCTCATAGGCAGTCATAGGCCGCATTTTCGGAAATAATTGGACAGTGTTTTTCCCTGTCAAATGTTTCGAAATTTTGAACTTGGTAACATAGAAAATTAGGTGACTTTATTCTCGTTTCATACCTGTGACATTACAGCGAGTTTCGCGTAAAGAGTTCGAAACTCAGTGGATTGTGCGGTGAAGAAAGAGTTATGGGTTGTATGTCGGAGATTTCCGGATCCAGGATCGGACGGCATTGGTCAGTAACGCGATCACGTGAGGAAGTGCCCGTTCGGCGTTGTCGAATGCAAGCAAACCGCGTCCAACGTCCAACGGTAGTCCAAACGACTTCGACTCGGTCTGCATGTGAACGTTTGAACGTGAGTGTAGCGCTAGAAAACGGTACCACTGGGCAGAACGAGTAGACACAAGAAGAAAGTTCCATCAAGAAAATATATGAAAGGTCGTCAGATCACTAATAACAAAAAAAAAAAAAAGTCCTACGCGTCTACCACTACTACCGATAAGTATGAATATGTACTATGTAAGTAAGTAAGTAAGTCTAAAATGTCAATGCGGCTCTCTGTCGAATTGTCGGGGGGAAAGCATGATAAGAAAATCAATCAAAATAAAAGTCCGACTTCTATCAAAAATTGCTGCAAATAGAGTCAATGGTAAATGTCTATGTAGTAGTCCGTTCGTATGTCGGATATAACGATGGTGGAGGCAAAGTGGATAGGGATAAGTAGCATACTGCGCTCCCAGACACCAGGAAACGATAGGGAAAATATTGCTTCACAAACACGGTAAAAATATGAGATCAGTAAGAGAACACCATGAGCCACGGGTTAAGCACAATCTAGAAGTCCATCGTTAGTGGATCGATACAGGGTGGCCATTGAACCTGAAGGATGACTCACAGGGGACAGAATATGGCATGCAACAGATAATCTGGTTCGACGATAGCGGTACGCGGTCAGTGTTGGCCTTGAACGTTAAACTTTAAAGAACACTCACGAGAGTGGGAAGATAACAGCCCAAGCCGATCCATCGACCTTCCATTCGAATGGGACAAGCGAGGTTGAACAAACTATCATACCAAGCATAACCACAAACGAGAAGAGCATAGGGAACCAGAACCTGGACCAACAAAGGAGAATGGAGATAAGCGTCGGTCCTTGTAGCTTATCCGAGTCGAATTCGAAGCCGAAGTGGACCTCGAGAGACGAAACGGAGATAACGAAAAAAAAAAAAAAAAAGAAAGAAAAAGAAAAGAAAAAACAGACCTTCTAGCGATTTTTGGAATCTCCTTGAAAAAATTCGATCGCTCTACTTCCTTAATCGTCGCTGACCATTGGATGTTGTATGAAAACAGATGGGCAAGGATCGCTTGTGTGACGGGGATTGAGAGACCGCCGAAGAAGAAGAAGCTGTGGATAAAACAAAGTTTGCGTGTGTGAGCCAACGGATTGCACAAGTAGACAATGATCAAGGGGGGTGAGAGAGGGCGATCGTGAGGATGAGAGAAGGAAACACCGAGCACGAGGATACTCATCAACTTGATGGTCTGCCGTAATCATCCATGATGCATGCCATTGAGGCGCATTCCATCGCCACCATCAAGTGCACGCACTGCACGAACCCACCCACGCGTACGCCACAAATGAAATGAAGGGTGAAAAATTTTCGAATGGTTGATAACAACCCCACTGGCAACGAGGAGTGGTAAGAAAGCGTAACTCACAAGAACGGAATCCACATTAGGTTCTCGAACAGCGCAGGAAGCTAGAGGGAGTGAGAAAACGCGAGTTAGTTTCAGTTATCTCCAATACTCGTGGAAAGATGGAAAGGTCGAAAATACGAGAAATGAAAACGAAATCGGGGTCCTCGCACACCAGGCCCACCCCTCTATCATTCATTTCTCGGGCTCCCAAAGCCTCCACTTCCGAGATAAGCGACATGCCTCTCGTCAATATCAGAAATAGGACGCAACAGAAGGGGGGGAAAGCAAACAATAACGGCAAGTAATAATGATAACACCCACCAATCGCTTGAATCCAAGCCTATATTCCAGAAGTGTATAACCCACGGTACCCGAGCCCCAGAAGACGACGGTGGTAGCAAGGAAGATTTCGAACGAATGCATGAAAAACCCATCAACCGGGAGTTGGAAGCCCAGGAGGACGTAGTTGATAAGTGATATGGTGATCGAAGCTGCGATTCCATCTAACGTTTTCGAGTTCAGTGAAGATAGCACGGATGGCGATATGAGAGAACGGTAATAGCGCACAGTATGAGAACATATCTATGGATCCATTGAAAAGAGGATCAGAATGTCAGAAAAAAAATGAACGTTCGAAGTCGCATAAGGGGAAATGGATGCGCACAGGATAACATCGAAATCTTGTAATGCAACGGCGCCTTGGACCATAGGAAGGTGTGTATCTGCTTGCTGATCGGGCCTTTGCGCCACCAGCGGACGAGTGGGTTGAACAAGAGCCTGTGTGATGCGAAAGATAAGATGAAATGATGATTAGTTTTTAAGAATTGAAGCTGGCTGGTATTAAGCAAATGGAAGGAAATTGAAGGACGAGGTGGATTAGATGTCCACGCGCGCCAGCCTCATTTCAAGCATCAAGACCTAGCCAAGTCCAACCCAAACGCCAAAAACGCAAACACATTCACGTACAGAGTCCCCCGCCACACAAAAGAAGAGAAGAAAAATCTGAAAAAGAGCATGATTACTCACTCATTACAGCCATATGCATATTTTTGCCACCGATTTATTTCATCATCCACGCTGAGACTCACACCTTCCTTGAACCCACCCTTGGAGTACGTCGCCCATCGCACGATGTACCCTTTGAGGATGAGTCGGAGTGCCATGTCAAAGTCCTCGGAGACGTTGGACTCGGACCAGATTTTGGGCGTGTCGTCAGCTGGGTCGATGAAGAGGGCGTCTTGTATGGCTCTCCAGCGTAAGAATCTAAGGAAATGATTGTGAAGCTGTGTGCAATGAACAATGGAGAGCATAGTCATCATACGCATTGTGTCCCATGAAAGGCGCAACTTCGCCGTTGGCGCAAGCTTTCCAGAAGCGACGTGTCAATCTTCTAGAAAGGAAGGGGCAGGATAAACAACTCACAGATCGATATACACCTATTAATCCTCCTCGTGAAATACGCGATTCCATTCTCAAAATAATGATGTGCGACTTGCATCACATCTAACAATGACGAACATCAGTACCCACAATCCACTGCAAAGAAGAAGAAAAAAAGAAACGAGAACCCACCACTCTCATGTTGTATAATAGCCACCATCTCACCCGACTTCTCACCCATCTCTCTTGCCGCGTCTCTCAAACAATCCTCCGGAACGACCGTATCCGAATCCACCAACAAGATATACTCCCCAATACGAATGTTCCGCCCATTCGCCGCCCACGGTCGCCACCTCCGGCCCGAAGCCACCCATGTCTCATCAATAGCAAGTGCGAGTGCGCGTTCCTCCAGCGAAAGGTCGTCGTATGGGTTTGGACTCGAGTTTGAGGTCCGGTTGGGTGTTGTGGGTGGGAGGTAGGGATGTGAGAATGGGAAGGACGAGGGCGTCCCTGCCATTGGGTGGTTCTCCGTCGCGTACGATGCCAATTCCGTGCCATTTGGAGTCCCATGTGCAGCGGAGGACTGCATAGAGGTACGTACGCCACCTCCACCTCCACTTCCCATCCCGGAACCGTTCTTAGCCTGCTCCAAGAGCAGAGCGTCCAGATGTCTTTCCAATTTCATCGACAGCGCCAGACCTATTTGTCATTATAAGTAAATGTCGTCATTTTTATATTATTGAGAAGGAATAGAGGCATTTCTTCTCGTTCACTCACCGTAATTCATATTCGACGCTTTTTTGAACCTCCCCGCGCGCTTGAACCCGTCCGGGAGAGGATCATGTTTCGGTCTCGCGACCCAGCCAATATTATGATTCGCATAAAACGCCAACCGTTCATCTCTCTCCGCAGGCGACAACAGCTATTCATACAATTTCCAATTAGTCTCTCTCATCACCGGTCACATCGAAGGGTGAACTTAAGACGCACCCTCAACCCATCATCACAGATGAAAATCGCACTCGACCCGCCCTGCCTCGCATACGTCTGCATCGCCTTTTTGAGACTGTATATACTCGGCGCGAGGACGCTTTCCAGACTCTCCTTGTACACCGGCATCTGGATAGTGATATGCGGCAGGTGATTATCCACGACCTTGTTCGGGCGTGGGCGTTCGGCAGAGTAGTATCTCGAGTTGGTGTGGTAGTGCGCGATGGGGCCGATCATCATGGTGACGTTTTGGACGATTTGAAGAGCGAAGAACTGGTGTGAGGACGTGGATGAGTAGACTGAGCCACGGTGTTGGTGGTTTGGTTTATAAGAGAGATAATACGCACCATGGACACACAATATAGCAAGGGCATGACGATGACCAACGCGAACCGGGAAAAATCACGGTCGAGCCACCATTCCATCAACAACGTCCTGAGCGAGTTTCCCACAAACACCAACGCGATCCCAGCAGCGAGGCCATTATACAACGGTGCGTAAAGTCGGGCCCTCCTCATCTTCCACCCATCGTCATTCGCATTAGCAGCACCGAGCTCGGGGATACCCATGCCCATCCTGCTTCGATCTCCGTCATTGTACACCAACACCCTCTTCCCATACCAAGTGCGCTTATACCTCTTCCCCCCTCTCATTCCAACCTTCTCCTTGACACTGCCACTGCCGCCACGGGCACTGAGTGAGTCGGAATCCATCTCAAGATCTTCTCCCATCCCCGCAACATATCCCTCACCGTCCCCACTCCCACTCCCACTAATCCCACCCTTCTCTCCAAGCTCGATCATATCACCATCCAAGTGCGAATGCATCCCCGCCCCCAAGTCTTCTTCATATTCCCTCCCGTGAACGCCATACAACCCTCGTACGAGGCCTCCGCTGGCAGGCGTGCTTCTTCCAGTCTGCGCCCCTCCTGTTAATCCAGAACTCATGATTGTATGTCCGCCCGCACCACCACCAACACGCGAAGGTGTGATGCTCCCAGCCTTGAGCGACCTCGTCGAGCCCGCCATGCTCTTCCTCCCCGGCGGTGGCATCAATCCCTCGGCACTCGCATGGTCACCATGATCCGCCAAACTTCCAGCACCGCTGACGGACGCTGAGGAGGGGACGAGGGCTAGATAATATTTGAAATTAGAATGGTTGATGTCTAAGAAAAAAAGAAAGAAAAGGCGTGTACCTGTACCACCGCTCCCGCTTCCACTCGCACTCCCACTGGAGCTGACGCCTGTTGGTCTACTGCGCCAAAGGAGCTTGATGAGCCGTTCTTCAAAGTCCTGACACAATGGAATGATCCTGTCCAACGATTCTGACCAGATCACCATCACACGCTCGTCTCTCTGTGATTGATATTATAATCTTATTAAAGAGAAACAATAATAAAAAAAGAAAAAACCCACAATAAAAGCAGCACATTGCTCCCTATCCGCCTGAGGGAGCATGAGCATTGTATCCAGAACCTGGATCCGCGTCTCCGAGTCGACGTAGATGCTTTTCCCAAAGCCACTGTTACCACTACTCGGGCTGTTCAGGTTTTCTCTCTCTCTTTCATTGTGGTTACTGTCATGTCGTACGCGTTAGGAATCATGAATCCAAACATAGAAAAATGAAACAAAAAAAGGGGGGAAACGAGAAGGAAAACCACCCCATTGACAGGAACAAGTAACACGTCAAATGAATGGAATCAGATCCATAAGAGATAGACGGGATCAAATCGAAAGTTGTTGTAGCAACGTTTCGTTGTTCGTTAGCGTCGTTATCGGTCATTAACGGCCAAAGAAGACAACGGTTTTCAGAATCGTCCAAGAAGCCAGCCAGTCAGAAAGGGGAAGAGCAAAGGAGTTAGAAGGAAGGGTCCCATAGTGCACAACAAACGATAGGGGGGAAATAGATATGAGGGAAGTCGTAACAGTCAGCGCGTCGTTCGAGATAACAAATGCACGATAACAAGAAGAGAAAAAAAAAATAGACCAGGGAAGAGCGAAAAAGGCGCACACGTGGGATTCGCGTGTATCGCTTATTGTATCCTCGCCGAGGTGGGGTGGAGTCGTATGTGGAGAAGGGAGAACACATCCAAACCCAAGATCCATCTCCGCGAGTTTTGCGGGAGGAGTACAAAAAAAGAAAGACCCAAAAAAAAAAAAAAAAGAAAGAAAAAAGCACAAAAAAGGGACCACTCACGCCTCAGCTTCAGCCAACGCAGCATGTACCGCCGCGCTCCTGACTTTAATCGCCACGACCGGGTTGAGTGCTGACACGGCCGTCTCAAATGGCTCGAGCGAGGCGTTTTCGTATGGAAACACTCGAAATTCAGGTGGGGAGGTGCTGGCTGCTGTAGACACCAAAAAAAAAAAAAACTGAGCCGAATTCTCGTTCGATAATGGGATGGAGATTGGACATGGGATAGGAATAGGGATTTCAGGATAGAAGAATATGGGCGAGAGTAGAGACGAAAACCATGAAAAAAAAGACGAACCATCACTTATCCTTAACGCAACACCTGAAGAGATATTCTCCTCGTTCGGACGAAACCACGCATCGCCCTGGGTCTGGCGGAAGAGCCAGTGCAGGAGGGCGTCGTTCCGATCGTAGTCCATCTACTATACTAGGTTGTGGACTATAGAATCCTATTGGAGGAGATGGGAGTTAGCAAAGCAGATAGGCATGGAGGGAGGGGGAGAGTCGACTACTTGATCAGTAGTTGATCAGTCTGATCGGCTTGAAGATGGGATGGAATAGGATACGAGATGTAGGAAAGGATACGATAGAAGAGGCGAAAGGAAAATGAAGGCTCGGAAGGAGGGAAATGCGACCAAAAGCGCAAAAAAGGGAAGCTCACCCAATGGCCAAAACGACTGGGAATGGTGCAAGAGGGGAAAGGGAAAAAAGGGGGGAAGGGGAAGGGACAGAAATTAACTCCAAAGTACTGTACATAACGCAAAACGCAACGCAACGCAAACGCGGTGAGAAACGCACATCCTTCCATCCTGCGTACGTAGCGTGAGTGAATGAGTTGATTTTGATGGTAGGTGGATCTTCGATTTCCGTTATACCAATAACGTCGAGCTCCTCGGGGTCCCCTGAGACTCATATCCAGGAACCAGCCACAGAGCCACAGTGATAAGACAAGAACAAGAAAAGAAAACGCCAAGGTCCATGCCCGTGTCAATGTCAAAGAAACTGACGTCATGCCTCATGTCACCTATTCGTCAATTAGGCTTTTCTCTCTCTTTTCTATCGATGCGTGTACGTCTGCGTGGTCCCGGGTGTCAAAAAGATGCCTCCTTCCCGGAGTCTGTGTCTGATTTTGGCCGCCACCCCGTTTTGTTATCGGATTGGAAGAAGAAGAGGCGGTGATGATATGTCGGAAATGACGAAAGGAAAACTGGAGTGAGATAGAGGTGGAGTGTCGGCGCATGCGAGATCGCGAGAAGGTTACGAGATGGGAGGGAATTGAAGACGAAGGTTAACCATGAGGTTGAGGTTGAGCCAGGGGGGCAGATTAAACCATCCATCCTGCCTGCCATCGCTATCGACACGCGTCTGTCAGGAGTCCTCCATCCTGGACCCATAAATCATTAATCAGTCCCTGGAATATCGAAAAGGGATGAGCGTGATAACTTAAGTAAGAAGGAATGAAGAAGGAAGGGAAAGGAAGTACACACGTCCAGACGTCCGCGTCGAATATTCCCTTCTTCCTTCGATCTCCACAGACTCCATCACCATCATCGCCATGTCGTCAACCACTCCAACTCCGCGGCTCCAAGAGCACGACCTTGACCCAGACCGACCCCACGCCCCCGACTACGATCCTCGTTCACGTTCATTTTCACTCTCAACCTCGTCCTCACCTGCACCTTCACCTTCACCTTCAGATTCGCCCGTAGACGCACAACACGAAGAAGGAGAAGGCAATCCTCGCCTCGCACCTCCCCGTCCCTTCTTCTTCGCAGCCGACAACAACAACAACCCGTCAGATACCGCCATCTCCACTTCACCTTCACCTTCACCATCTGAGGCTGAGACCGACGTCGACGCTGAGCCCAACCTAACGACGACGGTCGTCTCCGAGCTCGAGACTGTAGACCCACAAGCCCAACAACAGACAGAGACAGAGGTACTGTCCGAACCACCCACCGAGCACAAGGATACCGACACAGAGACCGACAACCAAGCCGACATGACTTCCTCCAACGCAGCGTACTCCCCACTCGACACTTCCCCACCACCACTGACAATCGCAGCAGCTTCCCCCGCCGATTCATCAACCCCTCCCAACCCCCCTCCAAAATCCCCAACAACACAAGTCCAGCAGCCC
Source organism: Psilocybe tampanensis (assembly GCA_019904355.1). NCBI lineage: Eukaryota > Fungi > Basidiomycota > Agaricomycetes > Agaricales > Agrocybaceae > Psilocybe > Psilocybe tampanensis. Next base: position 34,884 of record JAHXRV010007288.1, read on the forward strand.
AAACCCCTCCCTTCTCGCCCTCCGCCCTCCTCCTTCGCCTATACCTACGCCGCTTTCCCCTTCCAAGCCTATCCAGGAAATCCTGATCCCGGACTGTCCATCCCCGGGTTCACATCTCGCAGGAGGGCCAGCTTGGACTCGTACAACGGTGGAGTTTTGGGAGGCGGGAACGAGAGGGAGAGGGAAAGGGAAAGGGAGCAGGAAAGGGAGGACCTCCGGAGCGGATCGCTCAACGATCTGCGCAAACCATTCGCGCCGTTTATGGCAGGAGGGGAGAACAACACCTCGTCGTCGACGTCGCTCCCGCGCTCCAGCTCGTCGAATTCGTTGTACAAGCAGAGCGCTGCTGCGAACCTGGTGAACGGAGGTCAGGGTCAGGTTCAAGCAGGGCACAACCCGATCCCTCGGAACGCATCCACACATTCCTTCCGTGCACCATTTCTCTCGCCATCCTCTCGGCCTACATCATCTTTATGGGCCCCACCGACATATACCACCAACTCTCCCAACCCGAACCATCAGCCACCCAACCCCAACCTGAATGGGAACCACACGAGCCCAAATGGATCCACCACGGCACTCGGCATCCACACCCACGCACAAACTCTCGCCAAAAGCAAACCACCACTCCCCTCGACACTCCTGCGCGCACCGATCCCCATCTCCGAGAAGCCGTGGCTCACCACCGGTACAGCCCACCAAAGGCACGATGGCACGCGCACGACACTCTCCTATTACCTCACACTCCTCCTCATCCTCCTCGGCGCCATCGCGGCTGCCATCCAATGTTACACGGGATTGACGTCCGTTAATGCTCCCATCCCCGCTAACCGTCTCTGTATGGTTATGGACGAGGACTTTCCGGCCGATGGAAGTGGAGGTGGTGTACTTGACTCTGGGAATTGGAACGTCGATGTCGAGTTGAGTGGGTACGGGAATGGCGAGTTTGAGATGACGACGAGTAATCCTGGCAACATATTTGTGAAGAACGGCCAGCTGTATATCATGCCAACACTCACCTCAGACACAGTGCAGAACGTACTGAATGGAGGCAGCTTCACCTTGGATGGGTGCACGTCAGGTAACTCCTCGGATGGAGTGCAGAGCATCAGTCCAGGTTCAGGCAACAAAGCCAACGGTGGAGAAGGAGCGTCGTGTAGCGTCACCTCGAACGACGCATTGGGCACCGTCATCAACCCCGTCCAGAGCGCCCGCATCAACACACGTGGGAAGAAAAGCATTCAGTTCGGTAAAGTCGAAGTGAGAGCCAAGTTACCTCGAGGGTAAGCCTTTTCTCTCCGTCTCTCTTTCCAAACTAAATAGAACCAGGGACTGGCTCTGGCCCCAAATCATTCTCCTCCCATCGTCACCCTCGCCATACGGCGCATGGCCAGTTTCAGGCGAGCTTGACTTGCTCCTCGCAAGGGGTAACAATCCCTCCACCTATCCTGCCCAAGGAAACTCCTTCGTCCGCTCATCCCTCTCCTTCGGCCCCCTCCCAGCCATCGCCTCCGCATCCCTCTACCGCACCATCTTCGGGTTTCTTGGTATCAAGCACCCAGGAACAGGACAGCAAGCGGGGTATACAGAGGGCTTCCACACGTACACCATGGAATGGACCGAAGAGTTCATTCGGTTCAGCGTCGATAAACCCACACGCGCCGTGTTGGAGGTGAGCACGAGGGCGAGGAAGCCTCAGTTCGGGTTTGGTGCCAAGGCAGTGAATACGAGGTCCTACTGGAACCAGGCCGGTTTCCCGCAGGTTGCGAAGGGTGTGGGTGGTGGCCCCGCCCCGAACGTTAATCCTAACACTGGGGCGGGTGCAGATACGGGTGCGGGTGCGGGTGCGACTGGGACTGGGACTGGGAATGGGACTGGGAATGGGACGGATACGTCTGGGAACAGCACGAGCAGCACAAATACCACCACGACGTCGACAAACTCCACCTTCCCTCGCGCCCTCACCGCTCTTTCATTCCCTGTCATCACCAATACCACCTCACGCACCAACTCCTCTTCTTCATCTGCTTCTCCCTCTCACGCTCCATCATCAAACCCAAACACCAACCCAAATAGCGGAAACCCAGCAGACGCTATCACACCCATCACAAACCCCTACACATCCATCCCTTCCTCTACACCCGCCGCGCCCTTCGACAGACCATTCTACCTCATCCTCAACCTTGCAGTCGGAGGAACGTCCGGTTGGTTCCCAGATGGTGTCGGTGGGAAGATGTGGTTCGATGGTAGTGGTAGTGAGTTTTGTTTTGGTTGTTCGTTTGTTGAAGACATTGACTTTAATTTTATTCAGCTGCGATGAGGGATTTTGCTCGTGCACAAGATACGTGGTATAAAACCTGGCCTGCGAGTGAGGAGGATCGCGCGTTAAGAATGTGAGTAACGGTCTTCGGTTTGGTGAAACTCACTCACTGTTTCGTTATAGAGATTATATCAAAATGTGGGAGCTATGTTGATCCGAGTCAATTAACGAAGGAGGGGGGAAGGGAAGGGGTTGGCGATTTAGATAGATGCGGCTGTTGTGCTTTCTGGACTCGCATATGATTTTTAGTATACCCCTACGTTATAGCATAGAGTTTACTTACTCTAAAGATCCAACAAAAGCGACTTGCAAAGCCCGCTTGAAGTCCTGAAGCGAAGGTTTGCAATACCGATCCTGGATCTAAACTATTTTCAGTGGAAGGTGAAACCACGAAAAACGAGAGAGCAACGTACTCAACATAGCCATTAGAAAACCCGTGGTCTTCTAACCCACCGTATTCTCCAATCCTTCACCTCCTGTACCGGAAAGAGGAATAGGGGTTAGTACCTCAGGTCCGCAACACCGAAAAAAGCCAAAAAAAAAAAGGGGAGTACTTACGTATGTTTCGGTCGAGATTTAAAGCGTTCACGGAGCCTTTCTCTTTCCGATTTATGGGGGTGGCCTCTATATCGTCATATGTCGCATTCTTAACGTCCTGTATCGATGATGGAGGGAGGAAAGAAAGAGAGATGTAAATTATGGCGGCCGCAGACAGCACCAAAAGAGGGAGGACAAACAAGTGCAAAGACTGGACTTGAAAAAAATCCAAATTGGCTCCCCCTCAAATATATGCGCGTTATATGGATCATTGCTGGAGATAGGGCTGTTGTTCACTCAGACATAGGACTTTTGGGATGCTCATTCAAGTATTATCCAAAAAAAACTGCGGTATGAAAGGTCAAGGAGAGCGATATATCGAACACAAGTTTAATCTGAAGCTTCGGAGAAAATTGGCCGACGCGTCGCAACGCGTTCCGGATTCGCTTTCAAATTTTCAGCTCGAGGGTTCCTGGATTTTAAGCCAGAACAGAAAAAAATACAAGAAATGCGTAGAGGAGAAGGACCTCATCCTCACAGCTCTGTGCGCTGCTCCCGAATCCGCGAAAGAGCTGGCGTTCGGTTGCCTATTGATCTCGATTGAGTGGAGGTGTGGTCAAATGTCAAGGTCTACCCTCGACCTTACATTCATAACGCTCTCACGGATCTGATGGCCATTCTCTAGGAGTCTGTAAAAGACGTCTGAAGCTCTGAAGTTAGACGTTGCAAAATGTACTAATAGTAACGATGATTTGCCTCGCGTATGTTATATTGACCCATGGCGTCTAATTTTCCAACGCTCTACATTTTTCAAGCTACATTTAGTATGGCACAAATGCGAGAAATATTGATGGGTCCTCTTATGTTATAGTGGATATTAGATTCCTTAATTCATATCGTCTAACATTCAAAAATTAGACCTTAGGATTGAGTTGAAAGTCAATCGAAAGTCGGTTGAAAGTTGGGATAATTGGTTCGGTGCTCCCGGCCCGTGAGTTTCCGGCAATCGCCGAGGACACGTTTTTGAACTTCTTTGTTTTCTGTTCTCGCCGACTCCTCAATTTACCTCAAAATTCGAAATCGCCACAGGTTCAACTTCTGAGGAATCTCAATTCTGAGCTGCCAGCTGGATAAAGCTAGGATAGGTGTGGATCAGAGAGGTAAGTCGTTTGCCACGTATTGATGGCCCATTTGTTATAGCGGATAAAAATCTATCAAAATGTTACCATTTGCAACCAGGATGTGCCAGAAAACCAATGGCCTTTGTGGCATTAAGCTGCAATGTGGCACCGTATATACATTCAATGAACAAAGAATGCATGACTGGGGGTATAAACGACCTGTGAATTGAGTTGGACACCTTCATCTTCCTCCTCGAAACCCCCACCTCTCAGTCAAGAGTCGAAACATGTTAATCCAATTTCAAGCTCGTTCAAGGGTTCTGTATCCACAGATTCGACATCACACAAGTCCCGATCCTTCTCCTATCGCCAAACTTCCGCAGGATGTACTCCTGTACATCTTTCAAATCAATGCAAACATGACGGAAGACGATCTGCCGGAACGTGTTGACCGAGGTTTGAGGAAACCTGACCCACCACGAGCCATAGACACGACTCGCATTTCGTCTCAGGTTTCGTTTCTCTGGAGGGACTTGATCATCAACGCGCCTTTATTATGGGCCAACCTTATCGATCTCCAGGCGTTGGACAGTGCGAAGAGCCGCTGGCGGCTTGAGGTTCTTCGCAGGACTCAAAGCGCATCCCTTCACGTCAAAGGGTGCATCAGCCTCGACTCACGTAATCCGATGAACAAAACGTGGTTGCGTTTCTTCAACACCAACTGGGAGAGGATTCGTGTCTTCGACATCGTCCTGGTCAGTGGCGATCCAAGCTTCTCGGCGGAGAGACACCTCTTGAGGCTCTTGATACCAGGGGCCAAACACCTTGAGGACAGGAGACATCGAACCTCTCGTCCTCTGAATCCTTTCCTTTCGCGTCCTACCAAGGTTCTTGAATCATTCCGCCTTCGGCTGCCTCAGAGGTACAGCCACAAACCAATTAAGTTTGGGCTTCCCCTTTTCAATAATTATGCACCGCGATTACGAGCTTTTGACATATCCAACTGGCCGGGATGCCTCACGGACCAACGGTACACCTGGTTATCCCAGGTCCAGAACCTGAATATTCTTGAATACACTGACGCTATGCTTGCCTCGGTTGATATATTCTATGATATCCTTTCTCAGCTTCCCCGACTTCGTTCTCTTTATCTCAGCAACGTCCTTGCAAACCCATCCGTTTCACATAACAGGGCACCCATTCATCTCTCATCCTTGAATCGAATCGAAATCCGCTCTACGGCATATGATTTTGTACCCATCGTTAACGGAGTCAAGTCCCTGCCGACTCTATGTTGGCACGTACTGGACTTTATCGTCCCGGTGCCTGGCTGCTCAATCCTAGTGGGGACGTCCCACTTCCGGAAGGAGGATATACCGCAAGCCGTTACCGTTTTCGCTCGTTACGCTAGGAATTACCTCGAGGTTCATCACCCAACGAACCTTACGTTGTCCACTAGTCCGACAATGTTCGACATGACCGCAGATCCACCTCAACCCAAATCCAGAGGCAGCCCATTCAAGGACCGACCAAAAGACGGACTGCCCTTCTTTGATATCCGCGTTAGATTGTACGGATTCGTCGGGACAGAGGAAATGATACATCAGATATTCCAAAGTTTCTTCTCCTTATCTTTTCCTCATGTCACCAATTTGACGCTTAACGTCGCACTCGCTCATCGCGACGCGTTCACCGACGCCCAATTCGTGAAAATGTTGGATTCTTTTTCTTCCGTCGAGACTATGACAACGACCGCCCCCACCCTCCATTTTCTCATGAACTCCCCACTCGTCGATATCAAGACCGTGTTTCAGCGACTCAAATATCTGCATATACCACAGAAACGTGGCAAAGAGATGTCTCTGCTGCAGATTCGATACCGAGATATTTGTGCAAAATTCCTGGATCTGCGAAACGAAGCTGGTCTTCCATTGTCTACTGACGTTTAAATATTTAAATGGTCTTCTGAAGTTTGGGTCCGCTGCACGCCGGGACATATCATAACCTTCTGAACATCTTCATAGCTCTGGTAGACACATTTGACCATGCCTTATCCTAGTATTCATCAATATTCATTCTCTAATCAGTAGAGTACAGTTCAATGATAGTACTCATTGACATCCTGTGCTGCCCATTGTCACGCCATCATAAGGCCCTAAGTCTTGTCAGCAAAACCGTATCCGAAAATCATGCAAGACTTCACTCACCATAATGATCTCCTTCATTCCACTTGAAGATGTTCGACACGTCACCCAAGGTGCACCTGCTATCGCCGTTGTCGTCTCCAGGACATGCCAGCCAGGAAAGGTTATCCTGGATGTGTTTCTCGCCTTGTGGGTGTTGGAACCCAAGTAAGCGAGGGGGTAAAGTCGGTACGAAGTCTTCCCTATGGAATCGAGATCGCGTACATTAATAAATCATCTATGTGTATTCAGGACAGAGATTTTTTGAAACTCACTTGTTATTAACGTGGCTGAGGTCCACATGTGCATCGATGTATGCCGCGAAGGCTGGATTTCCAACCTAAAATCAATGTTTAGCTTATAGGCGCCTGCTAACAAGTGAAGTAAACAAGATTACTATGCCACTTACACGGGGCATTCCGTATGTGATGGTCTTGAAAGTAACATGTGGCACAAACAATGGGAGATACACACTGTCCAGCAACGTCAACGCACCACCTGCCAAGATTTCATCAGAATAAAAAGAAAAAAATACTTTGAACGTTCACCAGCGCTTACCCAACGAGTGCCCTACCAAAGTCACTTGATCAAATCCACTTTTCTGAAGGGAGGTTTTGACAGCGGCCAACACAGCATGCGCCGCTCTGGTGAAATGTTAAACAACTCGATAATTAGTATAGACATGACACGCACTTAGCATGTGCTTCGGCGAACCCAGTGTGGACCTTGATTGAAGATGGGATCCCAGGGAACAGGGACGCGTCCAAGTTTCCAAGGACAAAATCCGCGTCTGTGAATAGCGGAACTCTATGAGAGACAAATTGGCGATGGTCATTCGTCGCTTGTAAAGCCGTGATGCCTATTGAAGAACGTACATTTTGGAGGGATCAGTGCCTTGATGTGCGACAATGACAGTCTAAGATGCAGGAATTGATTTATTTGATATATAAAACGGCGAGTAATTGACATAGAACTGACCTTAAGAGAAGTATCATACCCAACATACCACAACTGAACGTTGACACCATCTCCACCAGCAGCCACGGATTTGAAGCTGGGATTTGCAGCACAAAATTCTTCATAAAGTCCAGCGTTTGAGTGACGACCGGAGTTATGACAGTAAATATGACGCACTACCACACGAACGGTTCATGACATGACTTGACTGGCAATAAGCCATGGCGGCGTAGAAGCTGTAAGGCTTGAAACTAGATATTTGGGCTGCTGAGAGCGCGGTGATTGTTCCTTGGCTTGAACGGGTTTGAAGTGGGGTGGCCAGCACCATGTCAGGTAGTCTGATACACAGGATTTGTGTGGGGTAGACGAGTGTCAAGGCCCTCAAAAACGCAGATAAGTGAGGCATGGGTATAAGTGTAAACTAGGGCACAAAGGAGAAGGGCGTTTAAAAGTAATGAGGGCTCGGTTCCGTCCTTCTTGCCTTTATACCCCAGGATATTACTCAAGAGATATAGTTGGTTTGGGCAAGATTTTTGGGCCCTGAAACGCAAAAGTGTGATGAGATCAATACAAGATAGAAACAACAGACTTTCTTGAACCCACCTCGGAAATGATCTTCAACAGTTTGACAGATGAAGATGATCAGCACATGCGAATGATGAGGATTCAGGAAACGAACTCGTATTGTGGCAGACCCCATCGCATATTCCGTGTTCCACAAGCCTCCAACCCCAGTCCCATCGCAATAAAGGCTATTGAACTGTTCAGTCAAGAGTGAAACAATGATATGTTCGTAGAACATCAAGTGAGATACAAAAACAGCACGGCCTCTCAGTTCCGAACATCCTCCATCGAGAGCGGTGTCATGTTTTTGAAACTCTCTGGATCTAGGACATGCTACTAATACAACGATGAAGCTCCGTTGACGTTGACGTTGAGAGTCGGTTGATTGTCATTGTGAATGTGAGTGAGAGCAAGTTGAGCGAAGGTCCAGAGTCAATGTTTGTTGGTGGTTCGTGGGAGATTGAGCGGGCCGTGAATATTTAGATCCCAGAATTGATCCGGAAAAGACAGAAAACTTCATGATGCCGTAGCGACGCGTGTTTGTCAACTTCCATGTTTTCAATTTAACTTTGTTCAACGTTCACTTCAAAGCAAAGGACCAGGATATTTCGGTTTCAAGAATAAAAATACAGTTTATGAAAGGGGTGATAAGTATTTCAAATTACTCATCACATCGGTAGCTTACCTTACCCATTCGCTTTCGCACAACAAGTTTCGCCCGACACGGAGATTCTCCACACAAGCTCGCAGCAATTCAGCCAATTGGCACAATCGGAGCGTCCCATTCTCCGGGCTCATGCGTTCAGATCGACATTTATGCTAATTCAGCCAATTTGGGCCCGTCATCCACCCAGACTCATGGCGATTTCCCTTCTCCTTCTGAATGCTCGTGCGCAGATCAATCTGCCGAGGGACACGCGTTGTCTCTCCCAGCAGTTCGAATAGTTGATTGAACAATGCTTATCAACGACGTCGATCCCTGCCGCTGAAATCTGACTAACAAGTGTTGACAGCAAATGCTTCCTAGCGTCACAGATAGAGGCTGCTTCTGGTGGTTCGAGATACGTATAAAAGCTGGTTGTAAGTGGTTTCGTTTCCCAAACTCTTGCATCCTTTCTGATCTCATTGTCATACGTTCCTACCATCCAGAATGTCAGTATCCTTTGAGGAACGCTTGTTTGTAGCTGGAGAGGTACGTATCCATTCTCACCCGTGTATCTAATCCCCCAAGTTAACAATTCATTCCACCAGTTCATCGAGGGCTCGGGCGAGAAATGGGATGTCGTCAACCCGGCAACCAAAGAAAAAATTGCCTCTGTACATGTTGCGGGCCAGAAGGAAGTCGATGCTGCAGTCAATGCAGCCGAGGCCGCCTGGCCTGCGTGGGCAGACGGTGACCCAGCCATTCGTGTTAAAGTGCTGAACAAGATAGCCGATCTCGTTGAAGAGAACGCGCAGAAGCTGGCGACGGTCCAGTCTTTGGAAATGGGAAAGCCTATCAATGAAGCGATGTTTGTCGAGGCTTTTGATTTTTTGTGGGAATTTCCTACTTACACCCTCTTTTTTATTTCAGTGGGGACTGTCATTATGTCGCTAGAATCTTTCGGTTCTTTGCTGGCATGGCGTAAGTTCTAAAAGTTTGTTCAACACGAAAATTTACCCATCACTCTCTTCATTTCTAGAGATAAAGTAGTTGGAAAGACAAGCCTGAACGTCCCGGGATTCATGTCTCTGGAGATTCGTCAACCGTATGGCGTTACTGCTGGTATCATTCCATGGTCTGTCCCCGAAACACCGTTGTTCTGGGCTTTTCTGACAGTTAATCCTTGCTTAGGAACAGCCCGATGATAATGCTTGCATTCAAAATTGCTCCAGCACGTACGTAGTGCTCTGTTTCTCGACGATTGGTAATCTAATATTTGGTCATTCAAGTGGCAACGGGTAACGCGAGCATCATAAAAACCAGCGAGAAGTCGCCTCTTGGGGCACTCATATTTGCTGGCCTGGCTAAGCAGGCAGGGTAACTATTCACCTCCAGCTGTTTACGATTCAACACGACTGATAGTTAATTTATCAGCGTGCCTAATGGGATTCTGAGTGTCCTAAGTGGCACACGGGAAACCGGAGAACTCTTGTCATCCCATATGCGTATTCGCAAGATTGCCTTCACCGGGTCCCCTGCTGCTGGAAGAGCAATCGTTCAAGCAGCCGCCAAGTCTAACCTCAAGTCCGTCACGCTGGAGCTCGGGGGAAAGAGTCCAGTGGTCATCTTTGATGACTGTGACTTGGAAGATACCTTGACGAGGTAAGTCTGGCTACTAGCGATGTAATTTTTTCTGGTCTTTTTTCTCATTTCTTGGTAGGGTAATCATCGGTTTTACCCGCAATGCCGGTCAGGTGTGCATTGCAGGATCACGGATATATGTCCAGGACAGTATGTTCGACGAGTTTTCGACAAGGCTCGCAACAAAGGTCAATGAACTGAAAATCGGCAATCCAATAAGCGAACAGGGAGTTGTATCTGGACCTCAAGTAGACTCTTTACAGGTAATAATTCTATGCCTCTTTCGTTGAAACATATTAATCATTGCCACATGAACAGTACAAACGTGTTTTAGAGTACCTGGAAACCGGTAAACAGGAAGGAAGGGTATTGGCAGGCGGAATCGCTGGTGATGATAAGGTATGCATTTTCTCTGGCAGTCTGTAAACTTCTCTGACAAAAAGTAGGGATACTTCATTCGGCCGACCGTTTTCACAGAGGTGAAGGATGAAGCGAGGATCAACAAGGAAGAAATCTTTGGACCTGTCACGATCCTCCACAAGTTCAGCTCGGAAGAAGAGGTACTGAAGAGGTGAGATCCCCAGGTATTTTAACTCTGGAGAAATAGTGTTGACTGACCTCTATGTTAGAGCGAATGATACTGAATACGGTCTTGCAGCGTAGTAAGTCATAATTGCCTAGACCGTTGCACAGACTCGGACTGTTGTTGACAAATCAAACTGTTTAGCGTCTTCACCAAGGACATTTCACGTGCTATGAGATTCGCAAGAGGCCTAGAAGCGGGTCAGGTTGGGGTAAACACTATGGGGATGGCAGACCTTAACCTGGGCTTTGGAGGATGGAAAAGCTCAGGTCTGGGCCGTGAACTTGGAGAACATGGTATGTTATTTCCACCCATTTCTTCACTATTGTTCACTTAATTCATGTGTATCCTCAGCCATCCAAGCGTATACGGAAGTAAAAACTATCTTCATTCGCTGAATGTGAGCGACAGCAAGTTGTAGATGTGACATGTACAAAATAGGAAATGATTTCCATTTTTAGACCGGAATTTGATGAGTTGACCAAAATCAAACCAGAATTATTGATCACACATGTTAGTCCAAAAAGAATGGATCGGAAGACAATGGTAAAGAGTGCAAGTTTGTAAGCCGATTAAATGAATACGATATATATGAATTGAAATCTACAAATTGGATCAACCAGGACCAATACTGTACTCTCGATCGGCGCCATCTTCACGTACTACTGCATATAAATTGTCTTGACTTCCATATACGAATCCAAAGCTATAATTATGTTGTCAATCAGCGTCGTGATACACACATCATCAACGAGTGGAGCACCCTCCAAATGACTCTACACGTACCATGATCACCAAGCTCGCGTCCCAAACCAGAGCTCTTCCACCCACCAAAGGCTAGAGTTGGGTGGACTACAACCATTGTGTTAACTCCAACCTGTCCAGTTTCGAGCGCAGTGGAGACGCGGATAGCGCGTGATATGTCCTTTGTGAATATGCTGTAGCACCAAAGTCCGTCAAGTCAACGTTTGAATTTGGCCTGCCAGTTGCGAACTTACTATGAAGCAAGTCCATATTCGGTATCATTTGCCCTATGCATCATAAGGTTAGAGGTTAAGTTGTAGGTAAAAAAAGCTAATCACCGGTTTAACACTTCTTCTTCACTGCTGAACCTGTGCAAAATGGTGACAGGCCCAAAAATCTCTTCTTTATTGATCCTGGCGTCGTCCTTGACGTCCGTAAACACTGTCGGTTTCACATAATATCCCTATGAAGTGCGAATACGCCTTCAATAAGCCATGCAACGAAAAGAAGCCAAATTTACCTTTTCGGCACTGCCAGTCCCTCCTGATAGGATGTTACCCTCCGTCTTTCCAAGTTCAATATACTCCAGAACACGTTGATGCTGTGACAACCCAAAGATTAGTGGGCATACAACATCAATCACACTGGAAAGTAACACACCTGGAAAGAATCCACCTGCGGGCCTGCTTTCGAAGCCGGGTCGTTCGGATCGCCAATAGTATAATTTTCCAGAGCAGCAGCCAGTTTGCTTGAGAACTTCTCATAAATGGTATCCTGGACGTATATTCTTGTTCCAGCTATACAGAGCTGTCCCGAGTTCCTCGTAAAACCTCCCATTGCTCTACAAGTTAGAAAACATCAATAAAATTCAAGGACACGAGCACTGGAAGGGAAAACGCCCACTTTTGAACAGTGTCTTCTAGATCACAGTCCTCGAACACGAGAACTGGCGACTTTCCTCCAAGCTCGAGCGTGCATGGCTTGAGATTTGAGCGAGCAGCGGCCTGGGCAACAGCCTTGCCAGCTGGCACGGAGCCAGTGAAGGAGATTTTGCGGATGCGCATGTGAGATGAGAGAAGCTCGCCGGTCTCGCGGGCACCGCTCAAGATGCTCAAGATACCATCCGGAATGCTGTTCGAGGAGTAAAAAAAAGAAAGAAACGGAAATCACCTAGAAATGCGTGTGAAAGACATACCCAGCTTTTTTGGCGAGTCCAGCGAATAACAAGCCGCTTAATGGTGATTTTTCACTTGTTTTGATGATACTTGCATTTCCAGCTGCGACTATATAAAAAATCGGGTCAGAAAATAATCGGAATCTGGGTCAAACCATCCAAAGGTCATACGAGCAGGTGCTATTTTTGAGGTCAACATCCTCAGCGGGCTATTCCTAAGATCGATAATACAAGTCCTCAGTCCGACCCGAAAATCACTTCTTGACCGATATCTTACTTACCAAGGGATAATGCCGGCGGTGACACCATATGGTTGCCTGACCTCCATGCCCAGTATCCCTGGGATATTGAGACTGGTTTTTCCTTTGATTTTATCCCTATGACGAAGTTGAGGACCACAGTCAATCACGGATCATTCTTGAACGTCACTCACGCGAGACCCCCGAAGTATCTGAATCCATAGGCAACCTCTTTCGCTTCTCCACTGTACAAAGACACATCAGGTCAGGGCTTCAATACCAAAAAGAAAGACATACATCGACTGGTCCAGGGGCTTGCCCATCTCCATGCTCTGCGCCATTCCAAGCAATTCCACATTCTCATCGACCAGGTCAGCCAATCGGTACATGATCCTCCCACGAATGACTGGATTGATGCTGGCCCAGGCAGGCCATGCTCGCTCCGCCGCGTCGACTGCGGCATCAACTTCCTTCGGCCCAGCGACATGGACGGACGCAATCTTCAATTTAGTAGCAGGATTTATGACATCCCATTTCTCGCCGTTGCCTTCTACGAACTAGGGAAAAGGTTTTAAGTCAGTGGTGGCTCTATCCAAAGAAAAATCAAGGACGACATCATACCTGTCCAGCAATAAACAACCTTTCTTCAAACTGGATGGTCATTATGGTGTAAATATACAAGCTGGCAAAAGAGAGTTGGGCTGACCTCCTCTTTATACAGCAACACGTGGAGCCTTTCGTCAGCGACTTCCGTGAACAACGTTCAACCGAAACCAATGGTTCTTACCTGTCTCCGACGTACTGTGGTCCCCGATTTGCGAAAAAAAAAAAAAAAAATACTGTCGCCCGAAATTAGAGTCGACTGCCACTGATATGATGGTATAGGTCCATGCTAATTCGGCATCAACGACTGCCAGTGGCAAGCATCACGAGACCAAAATAAAAACAACTTGGGCCGTGTTGACGCTTTGCATTTTCTATCCATATCTACAACGGTGTTGACCTATAGATAGATACGATCCCATTGTGAGTAGCGTGCGACTTCGAAGAAAGAAGTCGTTGGGAAAGGTGTGAGAGGTACTCAAAGGTGCCAGAGTAGTAGAAGGACGGATAACAATCTACTTGAATCCAAAAATGAGATAGATATCAGGCTGGTGTGATGTAAGAGTTGACCATGAAACTCACCCTGAACCTATTAGACCAATGAAGACTAAAAAAAAGAATGGTCAGGAAACTGGAGCCAGACTTGATTATTTAAAGTTCGCCAAAATGATCGCTGGTTCAAGGAGCTCAACAGAGTACTCCGATCCCCGCGTGATTACAATCGCATCACATTGACATATGAGCTAAAGGTTATTCTCGAGAACTTCGAGGAGAGATACGAAAGGTTGGATGCTGTAAGTTGTTAGTCGATCCATAATTTCGGTAAAAGTTTTGCGGAGCAGTTTGCGTCATGGGAGACTTGGGGAAAAGCGAACTTGACGTCCTTGGTGTTGAATCAAACGTTCGTCGGAATCGCGAATCTTCGAGTTGATGGTAAGCAAATGCAAGGATCATCATCTTCAGATTATCAGCGTGTCTAAATGTCAGAGATACCATATTTGAATTTCCACGGGCGCTACACATCAAAAAATTACCCGCAATATTCCTTCCATATTGCCATCGGCAGACCAACACCTATTAACGGATAAATATAGTCTTGACCTCGGTATAATTGTCAATAGCTAGAAGAAAAAAAGGTAAAAATCAAGATTCTTGAGGAAAATGAATCATCCGGGTCGGCTGCTTACCGTGGTGCCCCAATTCCCTGCCAATACCTGAGCCTTTCCAACCTCCAAACGCAAGGTCCGGATGACTCATGGCTGAAGTGTTCACTCCGATCGCTCCTGCTTCCAGACTTTTGGCAAAACGGATGGCGCGACTAACGTCTTTGGTGAAGATACTGAATCACAATATTCTGGTTAGAAACATTTCGATGAATATGGTATTGATCATCTCACTATGCAGCTAGGCCATATTCAGTGTTGTTTGCCCTTTCAGATGAATTTTTATTAATGATTGAACAATCAATGACGCACTTCAACTTACCTTCTCAAAACCTCTTCCTCCGTGGTGAATTTATGAAGAATAGAAACAGGACCGAAAATTTCTTCTTGGTTGATGACCGCATCGTCCTTGACATCGGTGAAGACAGTTGGCTTTATGAAGTAACCCTATTTCAATGACATCAGCGTTATGCCAAAGAATGCCCAGCAAAAGATGCTTGTGTACCTTTTCATCGGATCCGGAGCCACCAATGAGAACTTTACCTCCCTCCTCTTTCCCTTTTTCGAGATATTTGATAATTCGATTGTACTGACAAAGTAACACCCGTGAATAGCACGACGCCGAAGATACAAAAAAATCTTACCTGAAGGACATCGGCTTGTGGCCCCCAGAAGTTGACGTTGCGTCAGTCGGGTCTCCCGATTTGATGGTCTGAAGACCAGACGCGAGGCGCTTCGCGAATTCGTCGAACATCGTGTCCTGAACATATATTCTGGTACCAGCAATACAAACTTGGCCATTATTATAGGTAAATCCACCCTGGACCCTGGAAGCAATGATAGTTAGTACCTGTATATGCACTCGAATAATATAAAATCACCTGGCTACCGTGTCATCCAAATTGCAGTCATCGAAAACGATCACAGGGCTTTTCCCACCAAGCTCCAATGTACAAGACTTGAGATTGGAAGCGGCAGCGGCTTTCATTACAGCTCTTCCAGCGATAGCGGACCCAGTGAAGGCTATCTTCCGAATTCGCATGTGAGATGCAAGGAGTTTTCCGGTCTCTGGACCACCAGTGAGAATGTTCAAAACCCCGTCCGGTATGCTTTATATAGAACGTCAGGGAATCATCTCTTCCGAAATCAAAAATATCATACCCAGACTGTTTCGCCAACGAGGCGAAAACCAACCCACTCAGAGGTGACTTTTCACTTGTTTTGATGATGCTAGCGTTCCCAACGGCGACTAGAGTGCAGTCTGAATACCATGCAGCATGGCAATTGCATAGAGACAAACGTACGGGCTGGTGCCACTTTCCATGCTAACATGAGAATAGGCCCATTCCTGGATGAAAGTCAGAACCCAATCATTGCAATCAAGTTATCTATCAAAAGATTGGCATGAGACCTACCAAGGAAGAATGCCAGCAGTGACTCCGTAAGGTTGCCGAACTTCTAGTGAGAGAAAACCTGGGACATTGAGACTTGTTTTCCCGTGAACTTTGTCACTGAATATGATTGTGTCATTGTCAGCAGCGAGTCTAGCAACAGAAAAAAGGTTGAAGAGAGATACCCACGCAAGTCCAGCAAAATAGCGAAAGACCTCCGCAGCCATATGGATTTCGAAGCTATGATTGTGTGTGAGACCAATATCAGAGCACAATATATTAGGAAATGCTTCACGTACACAGATTCGTGTGATACTCTGCCCATCTCCACTGTTTGAGCCATTGCAAGTTCTTTCGCGTTTTCTTGTATGAGTTCGGCCAATTTGTTGAGGGCTTTTGCACGGATTGAAGGGTCACCGTTTGCCCATGCCGGCCAGGCCTTCTCAGCCGCATCCACTGCTGCATCGACCTCTTTCACTCCAGCGACATGAACTGAAACGACTGTCTCCTTAGTGGCCGGATTGACGACGTCCAACTTCACTCCGCTCCCTTCAACGAACTGAGAGAATGTGTTCATATCAGACCATGCAATAATAAAGAGAACGTACGTTGCCAGCGATGAAAAGACGATCTTCAAACTTTGAGGGCATATTTGGAGTCATATGGGCTATGATTGTCATAGTTTCCTCTGCGTCCTTTATATCCTCGTCTGCGTCCATTCTTGAGAATCATTATTGAACAATTTCTGAACCCAGGGAAAAACATGTGCAGATTCATAAGCTCCAGCTTCTGTGAGCTTATTATATGAGCTTTATTATTGTCGAGCGGCATTCCCATGTCATACTTGGAGAGAAAACTATTCTGAGTCCTGAGTTCTGTGTGTGTTGAGTGCCACTGCCTTCCGGATTATGCTGGAATTAGTTACTCACGAGTCGTGTATTAATGATACTTGAGTGCAAGATCGAGTGTGAAATGAAGCCTCAAGGCCTCAACGTGCATGGACATTTGTTTCTTTGAGCTGGAAGAAAGAGGTTTGGTGGAACATGATGATGCTAAAGCCCATGGCGATTAGAAAAGGAACCGTCATGCGTCACGAATAAATCGCGGTCACGTGGACGTGGATGGGATTTCAAATAGGGGCAATCCCAATCCCTATGCTTATTACAATTTTGTTTTTTTGGTTGTTCTGATGAGATGAGCTGGCTTACTCTCGTGTCTAATACTGAATACTAACATGTTTGAATGTTACTAGACAACAAGTAGATCATCGTTTTGGTAACGACATTATCCATTTCCAATTGATTTCCAACAGGTTACAGTTCTTCCAGTGTTCACATTGGAGGGCGATACATAATCAACGAAGGAAAATGGTCTTGACTTCTGTATACTGATCTATAGCTGCAGCGAAAGATGTCAACACAAATTAAGAGCTAATTCATTTTGAAGTTCTGCGACGAAACTTACAGTGCTGTCCCAACTCACATCCGACTCCAGAGGCTTTCCAGCCTCCAAAACCGAGATCTGGATGGATCATCATCGATGCATTAACGCCAATTGTCCCAGCCTCTAACGCTTTAGCGACACGAACAGCACGGCTGACATCCTGGGTAAAAACACTAAAGACGATTGTGTGAGTCATCAAATGCGTCATCCGCTTTTAGAGCTCACTATGCTGCTAAGCCGTATTCCGTGTCGTTTGCCCTGATTCGGGTTTCAAGTCGGATGTCAAATAAACAATCGCGAATAACGATGCCAGATTTTTCACCTCTTGATGACCTCTTCTTCCGTACTGAATTTATGAAGGATGCCCACTGGCCCAAAAATCTCTTCTTGGTTGATTTTGGCATCGTCGTGAATATCTGTAAATAATGTGGGCTGTATGAAGCATCCCTAAAGTTTTGACTTTTGATTAACAAGGCACATCAGAGATCCAGACATCGGAAGGGCATACCTTCTCATCAGAGCCCCCACCCCCGACCAAAACCTTGCCTTCCTCCTTCCCAACATCGATATATTTCATGATGCGATTATACTGAGAGGCATGTCAGCACAACATTTTGTCACGATCATGACTGGCGTACTTGGTTCACATCGACATGTTGGGTCGCGTCTCCCGCCGATTGAAGTCTCCTGAGATTCTCAACAAGGCGTTTTTGGAACTCTTCAAATATTGTATCTTGGACGTAGATTCTGGTCCCAGCCACGCAGACCTGACCCGCATTGCACACAAAGCCCATTTGCACACTGCGAACAGAATCAGTTAACATATTGATGAAATGGTACAGATACTCACTTGGTCAAAGTATTCTCAAGATCGCAGTCGTCGAACACGACGACCGGACTCTTCCCCCCAAGTTCGAGGGCACAGGATTTGAGGTTAGAGGCTGCAGCCGCCTGCACAACGGCCTTCCCGACTGCAGCTGAACCAGTGAAGGCGATTTTGCGAATCCGCATGTGCGAAGCGAGAAGCTCTCCAGTTTCTCGCTCACCGGTAAGGATACTTAGTAGTCCATCTGGGATCCCTGCTTGTTTGGCAAGAAGGGCGAATACGAGGGCACTGAGGGGTGATTTGTCGCTAGTCTTGACGACCATCGCGTTTCCAGCGGCCACTAGGAAAGAGGATCAAGGCAAAGAATGACGGATGTCAAACATATACGTACGAGAGGGGCCAACCTTCACGACCAACATAATAATCGGTGCATTCCTAGAGAAACTCTTGTAAATCGATGAGCCCCATAGAGCACTGTGTTTCCCTACCAGGGAAGAATAGCAGCAGTAACGCCATAGGGTTGTCGAATCTCTAAACTCAGAAACCCAGGTACGTTGAGACTTGACTTGCCATTGATTTTGTCCCTGTATATAAATCGTCAAGACTTGTACGACAAGCGTCTCAATACAGTCAACCTACGCGAATCCTGCAGAGTATCGAAGAAAGGACGCGGATAGGTG
The DNA here is from genome assembly GCA_019904355.1 of Psilocybe tampanensis. Lineage (NCBI taxonomy): Eukaryota > Fungi > Basidiomycota > Agaricomycetes > Agaricales > Agrocybaceae > Psilocybe > Psilocybe tampanensis. The sequence continues at coordinate 53,696 of JAHXRV010007288.1, forward strand.
GATTTCGGAGCTGTACGTCAATTAATATAAGAGCATTGCAAAGAGAGTAGACTTTCTTGTAACCCACATAGATTCTTGAAGTAGTTTCCCCATTTCCACCGTCTGGGCCATTCCTAAGCTATCCGCATTCTCCTCGATCAGGTCAGCCAACTTGTTCAGAGCTTTGACGCGGATAGAAGGGTCGCCATTCGCCCAAGCAGGCCAGGCCTTCTCCGCTGCGTCAACAGCCGCGTCGACCTCCTTGGAACCAGCAACATGAACCGATGCGACTGTTTGCTTCGTAGCTGGGTTTATTACATCGAGTCGTTCTCCGTTGCCCTCGACAAACTGAGAAATGACAGTCAATGAATCGACGTCCATAAAGAATATCCAGGAAGAGACGTACTTTTCCTGCAATAAAAAGGCGCTCTTCGTGCTTTACAGACATATGTATCAGAGAGGGGAAATTCACGTCCGTGGCGATTTTCACTCGTTCCATCTTTTATACTAGACTTTACTGATCTCCCCTTCAGAGGCGAAGTTCAGCCCCTGATCGAAGCCTGCAAATTGGTGGCAATCGAAGGATTGCAAAGAAGATGATTGGGGAACCTTGAGCCTGCTTCTACGCCCCATAATGCATGATTAATTGATTGCTTGATGATCGCATTTAGATTCAAAATATTTCCACATTCCTAAAAGAGTGGCAAAACAAAACCATAAGACGGGAAATGAGAAAAAGAAATCATGTACACACCAAGCCTGATTACCCGAATATAAAAACACTGATCAAAAATAGTGGTAGGTTGAAGCTTGAGCGTTGTATAACCTATCTTTTCGTTATATCGTGTACAAGTCGCTGAAAATCTATCAACGCCGCTCCCTTTTCGCTCCAAGCTTGGTTGAGTTTATCTCTAGCAACTTCAGCATTTCGCCTCTTCTGATCACCCTCAGCTCCTATCATCCTGTCAAGGACATCTCTCGCTTCTGACACAATGGACTCGAGCGTGCCAATCGGAGGTTTTCCATCACGGAAGAGGGGTTTCAGTCCTTCAATCCCAGTCCGAACCTGAACTAGCTCAAAGGCGGCGTCGAGAGAAAGAGAAACGTATGCTCCGTTGGGAGGTTGGTCGAACATCAGTGGCCAGGCGATCCTGGTGACAATCGTTGTTGTTATTCACGAAACAAAATATCGTAAAAAAACAGCTTACATCGGTACACCTCGCGATAAGGACTCGGTAACGCTGTTATGTCCACAATGCGTCAAAAACCAACCTGTCGCCTATTATTGCATTAAGAAAAATGTGAGAATGAAGAATGAAAGTGTATTCATACCGGATGACTCAAAACCGTCTGTTGCGGACACCATTTGGAAACCATCGCAATTCCGGAGCGTGATGCTCTATCTATGAGGTCATCAGGTAGGTCCGCATACGGTGATGCAATGGCGAATAACTAATTAAAAAACCAAAAGTGGTCATTAAAGAGAAAAGAAAAACGCAAAAAGAAAACCCTACAAACGGAACTCCACGATCTAGAAGTATCTCGACCCACAACCTGATATACTCGCTCGGAGGCCACCACATACTTCCAAAGGAAAGCTGGAATGACGGGCACAGTTTAATAGAAAATAAAGGATTTCAATATCTGAAGACTTACATAGAGCAACGACTTCTCTCCTCGCAAGGCCAGGATCTTATCCAGGAACGCTTGAACCGGCGCATCTCCCTCGAGGCTTTCCATAGGGCGGGGAATCAAGCCTACGGCATACAGTTCGCGACCCCCCGATTCTTCCAGCCATCGTCGAGTAGCAGAAACTCCCTCCGGATTGTGGCCATCGCAAGTGGTTATAATAAACGCGTCACAAGCTTCCATGAATCTGACCAAGGCGTTTCAACGTCAGATTCAACGTGGAGTGGCAAGCTTACTTTGTTCCTGTCTTGTTCACTTCATAGAAGCTCACCGGTAGGTCGTCGATACTCTAAAAGAATCGTTGAATTTTTTTCGGTCTACCGAACTGTTTTTTAAAAATCCACTTACATCATCCGGGATTGGGTACCATTCATAGTCATAAAAAGGTGGAAGGCCAGGCAGGACCACTAACTCCCCTCGCTTCATACCCGCTAGCTAAACAGTTCTTTTTCAATTTGATTCGTATAACTCGCATAAAAAGAGAAACACACCTGCTTCATGGTAGCCTCAAAATCTTCCCCCGTATCCAGAGCGACCTTTCTCGCCCTTTCCCCCGCCTCACCCAACCCTCCAAAACGCTCAGGTGCGAACATTCGCAACAAGACATAAATCCCGGAACTCCACCAATTCCAGAGCCGAACTTCCTTCCCGGATATCTCTCGAATAGATTGTGCGATGGGCAAGTAGAGGTACTGTTGGGATTAACGATTTTTATTTTTATTTTAGAAAATACGTCCCAGAGGGAAGTTGAAGTTGGATAAACGCACTTCAGTAATCACAACCGTTGGCCGAATCGTTTGAAATACATCTTCTCCTGTGGAGAGTGACTTGACGCTTTCTCCTGCAACTAGTTTATGGTAATAGTCAGGGAACGCTTTTATAGCGGCGGACATCAACTCGGGCAGATCGAAGCCTTGTCCGCCGATATTGACCAAGCTAGGTAAGCGAACACACCACGTCAGTGGTGTCTTAACCTGCCTACAGTCAGTTAGACTTACCGGAGCCGCCTTCGAATGTTCGCCTTCTTCAGCTCATCATCGACCATTCGAATATGTCTCTGGCATTCAGCTTGGATTCGTTCGTCCCAGGCACCGAGAGTCAAGAGGGTCGCGACGGTATCAGGACTTTCTCGGAGAACCGCGCAGACGAGTCCACACAATGGCTTTATACACCCTGTTATCGACGTGTCATCAGCAAAATTCCAATATCTTCCATCAAAGACCAATACACACTTACCCCATGCTGGAAGTGTCAGAGTCACGATATGGCCCTTCAAATCGTCAGTTGAAGAAGACATCGAAAAGAGCAGTCAGAAGGAAATGGGAGGTAAGGGAGAGATCCAAAAGAAAAACAACTGAACCATTTATTCAATGTCGCGATCTTGGCAATCATTACAGCTGTCAGAACGAAATTGTCTTGCAAGTCACACAGAGTTCTTCGATGGATTCGAGAATCGAGAACGCCACACATTATATGTTCAATGAAATTAAACTTTGTTCCTTTCTTTCTTGTTTTGAATTTCTTCGAGTAATCGTACATGTATAAAAATAGAGGGCGGGCCTTGATTTACGTTTTTCCGGATCCCATGGCCTTGTGTGATATCCTTCAACGAATAAAGATCGTCTTGACTTCCGTATAGTTATCAATAGCTGTGATAGAGTGTGAGATCGATCAAAACAAAGACGATTGAATGACTGAAGATCCATACCATGATGTCCCAGCTCACGTCCGACGCCAGATCCCTTCCAGCCTCCAAACGCAAAGTTAGGCGACCACATTGCCGTGCTGTTGACACCAATGGTCCCAGCCTCCAAGCCTTTGGCAACCCGAATAGCGCGACTGACGTCTTTGGTGAAAACACTAGAATTGAAACCCAAAAGTCAACCTTTGCAGACTGGATTTGTAATAGATCTCATCGCTCACTATGCAGCAAGACCATATTCAGTATCGTTCGCCCTAAAAGACGATCAGTGAATTCAATAACTTTGTCCATAAACCGAAAAACCTTACTTTTTCAACACTTCTTCCTCAGTACTGAATTTATGAAGGATTGAGACGGGTCCGAAGATTTCCTCTTGATTGATAACAGCGTCTTCTTTCACGTCCGTGAAGAGGGTAGGTTTGACGAAGTAGCCGTTTTCATCCGAGCCAGCACCACCGATCAAAACTTTGCCTTCGTCTTTCCCAATATCCAGATATTTCATGATTCGATTATACTGAAAACCTGGTCAGTGCAAAGAACAAAAAAAGAAGAAAAGTGAAAATACCTGGAGTGAGTCGACCTGTGGTCCTGTTGATGATTCCAGGTTCATCGGGTTACCTGGCTTGAGCTTGCCGAGACTCTCAACGAGGCGTTGTTGGAACTTGTCGAAAATGGTATCTTGGACGTAGATCCTAGTCCCCGCGATACAGACCTGGCCCGAATTGTACGTAAATCCCATTTGGACTCTGGGTATAAAAATGAGACCATAAATAAAAGAAGAATATAGGAATACAGTGAACTTACCTAGCCAACGCGTCATCAATATCGCAGTCGTCGAAAATCACGACGGGGCTCTTTCCTCCGAGCTCGAGAGTGCACGATTTGAGATTCGAAGCAGCAGCAGCCTGCATCACGGCCCTTCCGGTAAGACCTGAACCGGTGAACGCGATCTTTCGGATTCGCATGTGAGATGCGATGAGTTGCCCAGTTTCCCTTGCCCCACTGAGAATGTTGATGATACCATCAGGGATTCTAATGGACACATGTTGGATCAATTTACATGGACGAGCTAGTTTTTGTGGTTGGACGTACCCTGCCTTTTTGACGAGGCTAGCAAACATTAGACCGTTGAGAGGAGACTTCTCGCTCGTTTTGATGATACTCGCATTCCCGACAGCGACTACGAAAAAAAAAAAAAGAGAGTTAATGAAAAGAATGATATATCTCGATTTAATGTGATACGTACTAGCAGGCGCTACTTTCCAAGCCAACATCAAGAGTGGAACGTTCCTGTGTAAAAAAAAAATCAATTCGTGAAATCTTCAAGATACCTGGGCCATTACCAAGGAAGAATTCCCGCAGTCACTCCGTATGGTTGTCTGACTTCCAGGGCAAGGAAACCCGGTACGTTAAGACTCGTTTTCCCATGGACTTTATCTCTAACAAATGGATCAAAGGCTTATCAGAAAAGATCACAGGAAATAAATAAAAAAAAGACTCACGCTTGCCCAGCATAGTAGCGGTACGTGGCCGCGACATTCTGGATTTCATGCCTGTGTGAAAGAGGTATGAATCAGAAGATATCCACCGCCGAATTTTTTTTATCAAAACGAACATGGCTTCCGCAAACAATCTGCCCATTTCAGAGGTCTGAACAGCCGCGAGTGCCTCAGCGTTCTCCTCGACGAGATCAGCTAGCTTGTGCATTGCTTTTGTGCGAACTTCGGGAGGGCTATCGGCCCAAGCAGGCCAGGCCTTCTCTGCGGCATCTACTGCTGCATCGACTTCCTTCTTCCCAGCGACATGGACAGAGGCAATCTTTTCTTTGGTGGCTGGGTTGATGACGTCTAAACGCTCTCCGCTGCCTTCGACGAACTGAAGATGATGTAAGACATCCTGTAGTGGAAACAAGATAAGATAGGAAACGTACGTTTCCGGCGATGAAAAGGCGTTCTTCAAACTTGGACGACATTTGGGGGTGTGTAGGTGTTCTCAGAGGGTGTGTGGGCTTCCGTACGAAATGTCGGGGGCCTTTTATCCTCAGAGAAATAGGCAAGCGCCACTGTTACCAAGATTGGATGAATATAGCAGCTCTGTCTCAGCATGATTCATATCGAAGCATTCTTCATAATGATGTTTCGGGAATGAGAAAAGAGGTGGTGATCGATGGGGGTATTGGAGCTTGATTTGAGGATAAAATTAGGGTACCGGGCTGAGAAATGCCCATAAGCCGAGAGAGTCATGAGGTTTCTTCTTTTTGGTATGTGGCCAAGATAGATGCGAAGCAAGTGATAGGTATTATGTGCCAGCACAATTAGTATTACGGAGGATGTGGTCAAGTTCAAGTTTGAAACGACTTACAAAGAACTGTGATGAGGGCTGGTTTAAACTCCGCCACACTACCAAATATCCAAGCCCATTTGAACTCTTACTTATATCTTTATGCTTAGCTTCAACGTTGTCAACGTTCGACGACGACGCCGACAAGAACCTCGCCGAGAGTCCTTTCTAGTCTATTCATTGTGGGATTCTTGTCATCCGTGTATGGAACAACCTTCCTATGGAATGGACGGCGACCCAACGGGGACCACATGATGCTCTTTCCCTCACACCCAAACCAGGGCGATGTATCCGGCTGACTTATCGTTATCGCAAAAAAACCAATGGATTCCCCATGACAAACCTCTTATTACTGCCTGCGCACCCCACCCGTGAAGGGACAAATCAACCATCAGAACACTGGACATGGGACCACCACCACCACTTGACGTCGAGAAAGCGCGCTCTCATTTCCCCGCCCTCAGGTCTGGATTCATCTTCGCGGACAACGCAGGAGGCTCACAAGCCGCCGGGGAAGTGATCGATAGGATCACCGATTACTTCACCAACACCAACGTCCAACTCGGCGCGGACTATTCCATCGGTCTTCTGACCAATGAGCGTGTCTATGTCGATGGCCCACGGGAGGCGATGAAGGTCTTTAACGCCAAGTCACCAGACGAGATCGTGTTTGGCAGCAGCTCCACTTTGAATCTGGAGAACCTGTCCAGAAGCTTGGACAACGAAATTAAGGCTGGCGATGAGTTCATCATAACCGGCGAACACGAAGGTAATGTCACTTTGTCTCTCATATACCCCTGTGTATTCACGATCGTGCTCCATCAAGCCAATGTTGGCCCATGGAAGAAGCTGGCTGCCCGTAAGGATGCAGTCATCAAGACATGGCGTCCCTCGCCGACCGTACATGGGAATCCCTATTCTGTCAAGTTCAAGATCGAGGAACTTCTTCCTCTCATCACTTCAAACACTCGTATCGTCGCATTCGCAGCATGCTCCAACATTCTTGGATCTGTAAACCCCGTCAAGGAGATCATTAAAGCCATCAGGCACGAAGCCAAAGCCAAAGGCGCGAAGAAAGTCGAAATTTCCGTCGATTGTGTCGCTTATGCTCCTCATCGGCTCATGGACGTCCAGGACTGGGATGTCGATTACTGCGTGTTCTCCTTCTACAAGGTACGTCCCAGACCGCTTTTGGCTCCCTCTGAAGCTCTTGCTTATTATTTTTAGGTGTACGGACCGCACATCTCAGGCTTATATGTCCGCTCTACCGTACTGGAACACACGCTCTCCTCCATTGTCCACCATTTTCTCAAGGTCGACAAAGTCGCTTACAAACTGCAGCCAGGCGGACCCGGATATGAAATCGTTTATGGATCGTCAGGAATCGTGCCCTACCTCCTTTCGCTGACCCCCCACAACGACCTCAAAGCCAGTTACGATGCGATCGCGGCGCACGAGCAAAATCTAATTGAACCACTCCTCTCGTTCCTCACCGACCCTGTGCAGCGTGAGCGTGGAGTTCGCGTCGTCGGTGAAGAGACAATCAGCATGGACAGAGTACCCACCATCAGCTTCGTCGTAGTTGGCCAAAAGCCTATCAAGAGCAAGGCTATTGTCGAGTTCTTCGACAAGAAAGGTGGTGTACGTACTCGGTTTCATCATACCGCTCAGTTTCTTTCTGATATACGTACTGACATCGTCTCTTTCACAGATCGGCATTCGATATGGCCATTTTTATGCTTTCACTCTGATCGACGAGCTCTCTCCAAAGCTCGACGTTGCCGATGGCGTTGTCCGAATCTCCCTCGTGCATTACAATACCGTTGAAGAAGTTCACAAGATCATCAATATATTGAAGGAAGCTCTCGATAACGAGTAGATAGAATCAGGATTACAACAAGCGAAGACTCTTCTTCGAATGTATTGGAACGAAATATAAAACTACAAAGAGTACAATTGGATTATGGAACTGTGAAGCAGTAAAAGATCATTTGGAGAGAAGATATGTCGTAAATCGTCCGATAAGAAGAAAGCAAGACAAGAACATATACAAGTGCGTGATTAAAATTACAGTGTTGTGAGATTAAGTCCATTGGGCCCACATAGAGCGCCGCATAGTCCGTTCAAAGTCCAGAGAGAAGAAGTGCGATTAACTAGGCGGTTTATATTTAATACTGGACGCCGGAACCAGTGATCTTGAAGGTTGGAGAGAAGTTTCCAGAATCGCCAAACACTGCGTAAAGAGAGACCAGGTGAGCAATGGCACATGGTACACACTAACTCAACTAAGACACTCACAGACGAGCTGGTAGTCTCCTTCGACAACCAACGGTACGGTGACTGGGATCTTGCCCAAGAGGATGTTGAAGTTGTTAGCGAGGATCACTGTTAGATCGGTAATGTCAGTAATTCGGAAGGACATGACTACTGCGAGTAACTCACAGGGCGTCGTAAGGCCGTCTTTGCGAAGCATTATAAGGCCAACTTTGTTGGTGATATTGACTGGGGCTTTCGATGTATCCCTGGCAAATAAATTCAATGAGAATGGTCTGGATGAGTAAAATATGTGCTCGACATACCAGGTAACGACGCGGTGTTGGCCTGATATCCAGTGCTCATGGGCTTTGGGGCTTGTGATGGGAGGTACGAATACATCCCTCTGCTCCAGAGCAGCAGTTGGCATCGCAGAGACGGTGGTGGCGAATGAAGCCAGGAGGAGGGTCGCGAAAGTCGTGAAGCTCGTGAATTTCATCGTCGGAATTAGAGGTTAATGTAATGAAAATTGGTCGTTAAACGTGAAATCGAGGTCGTGGATGTTCGATGAGTATTGAGATGAGGGGTTATGCAAAAGCGAAAGGGTGCTCAGCAGCAGCTTATATACTTAGGCCAAATAATCTCGGTGTCTTTTGCCGCGAACAGGGTAAAATTAGTCAGACGCATCTCGACCCTCGGCCAATCGGGCGAATTCGAGACGCGCGACTCGCGAGGGCGAGGGAGGCTGCGCGATTTCGGAAGAAGCTTAAGCTTCGTAGCGGTGCCAATTGGCCAAAGTCAGCATTGATCAAGGTCGGGTTAGATGTTCTCCTGAATCACCCGTCCTCGAATAGACGGTGCCTAGACACGATGATTCGAAGAAAAGGTCGCCGGTTGCCTTTTCCTCTCGATGAATGGGTGAATATCTATGGATCCGCGAGGACGACACAAGGAAAGGCAAGGAAGCTGCATTACCTTGACTTGATCCACATGAGATGATGGACCCAGTAAAAGATCTTGCCCATATTCAACGGAAGATTGCACGACTCGTAGAACGAGATCCAGTGGAATGCAAGAGAAAGCTGTGTTTGGCCGAGATCCGAGAAGACTCGGAAGAAGTCCGCTTTCGAGAAGATTCGCAGGACGTGGCAGCCCATGGATTCAGTGCGCGACGGAAAGCTAAGGCCGTATACTTCAATTCCTTGTGGTCTGACAAGATGGTCGGTGAGATTTAGCCATCCTTCGGGCGTCTGTAAATAGCTAGGTCTCGCCAGACGTTGGTGGACTGCCATCAACACGGAGTGACCCAGACACCGCATTGTCGCTTTTTCAACCGCTTAGACTGCGCCGGTTGGGCCAACAGCGATTTATGGAAACATACAAAAAATGACTCTGCCAGTGAATTGGATGATTTCGTCAAAGCGGAGTACACGGCTAAACTTGAAATTTGAAAAATGAGTCCTGTCACTGTGGTGGTACGACTGGATAAAACCAACAATAAAACGTACAATAAAATTGGGAAGTATCATTTTCTATGGGCGCAATCCTGGAGTAGCGGATTCCAGATAGTAGGCCATGGTGCATGGAGGTTCAGCCTTTGTGCTCGGCCAGAAAGAAATGAAGTCGAGTTGTTTCTAGTTGTTTCTGTGTCCGACTCACGGAAGTTGCCGCAATGATTTCCAGTGTCCACCGTAATTATCTTGAAAGAAATGCCCTCGACGCGCTCAACCCTGAGGATGGTAAACCCTATACTCCACCCCGTACTCGATGATTTAGGGAACTAAGGCGGGTAATAAATTGAGAAATAAATAAGAAATTTATTTAATCTAACAACGCGTGAGGCATCTGGGCGTCACATCATACCTGCCACCATGGGCGCTAACGCGGTCTAACGTGATTATCCGTTTTACTTCACCGGATGCAAGGTATCCCCAACATTTTATTTATCAGAGGTGATAATTCCGAAGCTGTTTTGTGGATATTGTTGGGATGAGGTCCTAGGCGGCTGACCGTGTGGCTGACTGGAGGCTGAAGCGCTGACTGCTGACCGGTCTGGAGGCTGGCAATCAACATTAATCAACATTTGTGGCTGACCAAATCCTCCATATAAAAAGGGCTCACAAGTCGACAGTACCCCACAACTATCCTTCCCTCACAATTTGTTCAACATCTACAACCCCCCTGAAACCCTCTGCATCGAATTATGCCACGCCTCACACTCCCATTCCCGGCTAATACTAGTAACCCAAGTGCGAAGAGGCTGGAACCAGCGATCGAAAACATATTCTACCACCTCATTACTGCCTCCAAATCCTGTGGAATTTTACTGGTTGGCGTGGTTGCCACTCGCGCAGAGTAAGTGGCCCTACTTATCCTTCCCGATCATTGCATACCAGTCATTGACAGCCAGCCCAAGGACCTTGACGCCACGTTTTGTTCCTCACGCAACTTCGCGGAGGTCAATACCAGCAGCCGAAGCTATCCTTGCTTTGACCGACAATACCGCGAAAACAAGGGGCATCGTTTGGGCGCCGCTACCGCCGTCTTCCTGGACTTGGAGACTTACTGGAGCGGTTGATCAACCAAAGGTAAATATACTATAGTCTCAGGTCATCCATACCAGTCACTGACAACCAGCAAAAGGATCTGGACATCTCGGCGTCTCGTCTCATAAAATGACTAACTCAAACAAGCGCGAAGAGACCCCACAGAGTCTATGACAGGCCAGGGTCCGACCCGGAGTCTGATGACTCATCCACAGATGCGGACTGAGATTAAGTACTTTCGAGGAAGACGACTCCGCCAGAGTTGTGACTGAGTCAAAGCAGACCGCATATCGTGCGTGCTTTTATCGTCACCCCTACATCGTCAGGGTCGAGGGTCTTGAAGGAGTCATCGTGGCGGTACGAAGCCCAGCGGGCATTCTCCTTGTTGTGAAAACTGGTACATTTGCTGTGAGAGGAGAAGCTAGAGAGAGATGTTGGCGACGTGGTACACTGTATGTGGTATGTAGACAATGTTCAACGTCACTCATGATGGATATGAAAATGGACTCGAAGAAGCTGCGAGCCCGGACACTGGTATGCAGATGAGAACTTTCGAAAAAACCAGAAGAGGAAAGTCAATGTCCATTTCGGGTACACTATCTGGTTCAATGATGGTTCAGAACGATGTTGAAAAGAATCCAATATAACCATATAGAGTCCATTAAGGTAGGAGTAGATACTATCAAACGTCCATACTAAGTACACTGCCATGCCACTGACCAAAAATCCGTTCTTCAGAAAGTGACTCCGGAGCCCTGGATAGTGAAATCCGGAGAGTCATTTCCAGAGTCGCCCATCACTGTAATTAGAGAGAAACTTTTAGCGTCACTAATACCCACGATAAACATAGTGCCTTACACAAAATCTGGTAGTCGCTTGCTTCCACGACCAACGGAACAGTGACGCTGATTTTTCCCAAAAGGATATCAAAATTCTCTGCAAGGATCACTTGCACATGATCGTTGCGTCAGACCAAATCCCGTACGAGTCAAATAAAAGCGACACTAACAAGGAGTCGTGGTGCCGGATTTGCGAAGGAAGATAAGACCAAGTTTGTTTGTGATGTTGACCGGGGCGTGTGAGGTATCCCTGCCAAACTCAGCGTCAATGAAATGTATTCGATGGGAAAGACGTGAGGTAGATGTAAGTTTAACGAGACGTACCAAGTAACAAGTTGAGTCTGGCCAGAGGTCCAAACATCCCCTGCCTTAGGGCTAGTGATGGGCGGCACGAAGACGTCCAGAGCAGCTCCAGAGACATTGGAGATCAAAGTAACGAGGAGAGCAAAGGTGAACGCAGAGACGCTGTTGAACTTCATGTTAGCTTATGAGGCTTGTTGTTAAGACGACGAAAAACAAAGAGTTCCTTTATACTCTCTCCCGTGCCTCTCACTGAGCCGTTCCAGCCCCATGAAACGACTAAAGTTGGAGGCACTATCCCACACAGCGGTCTGTTGACGCCGTCGGCAAGACATAAATGCACTCCTTTTACTTCGAATTTACTAATATCGCTTTCTCTCACAGATGGCAATCACGACGAGAAGCCTCCAGGTGCCAGTTTTTATGTAGATTAACAGCTATAATTGGTCAGGTCAGGTCAAGTCGGAGGAGACTGTCAGCAATTCACAACGGTTTATTGCTCACTATGTACCGCCGGTCGCTGACGTTTTTACTCCTGTTCAGTCCAAGGGGACAATCTCCGTGTTCTGGATGACGAATTGAACTGTATGTAAAATCGGATAAAAATTCTAAAATCATCAAATTTACAGCATCGGACACACCGAGTTTTACAGTTTACTCATCATGGTCCTTGATCTGAAACAGCCCATGAGGTTTAAGAATATTACTCGGTTAGGTATCCGAGTATCATCTTCATCGCAGTACACCGTTCTCTAAAATAGAGAGTAGAAAAGCAATCGAATATCTCCACTGCAGACCCAGACCACAGATAGGGTATCTTCCAAGGCTCGATTTAAAACGTCTGGAGTCGGATCGACTGGAGCATAGGCCTAAGGCTAGACACCTAGTGAGAAAGTTAGGGTAATGGCACATACTTAGCTCTAAACTCTCATCGTGGTCAACAACGGCGGCATGAAGGCGACCAAACCCCCGGCAAGTAGATTCTCAGTGCATTGCAAGCTTCGGCAACCAAGAGGTGTAAACCATCATGCAGCATGGTTGATACGGTCACTCTTTCGAGAGCTTTTCCGATCTCGGTAGGTCATGGACGAGGATGTTATTCTAGACGACGTGTATCAGAAAAGAAGGACAATTCATATAAGTAGAAAAACCTCTGGAACATTTGAAGATTTGACTTGAATAAGAGAAAAAAAAAACACTTCGTGAAGGACGGACCAAGGACGAACACACGAATCGATTTTCATGCCAAAATCAAGCATCGAATGTTCGAAAAGAGAAAATCTTTGGGTATGCAACTTGTTGTGGCTGGCTTTCCAAGCGCCAGAAGGATGTACCAGTTCGAACACGAGCGTATCAGTGCGGCCACGGGGCCCGACGAAGGTCTGGAGTTTTCGAGCAGGTGCTAGAGAGCTGAACCGGAGAAGTCGGCCCGATTATTCCGCGCAGTGCTCGGTGACGCAATGTGCAAAACACCTTGCTTGGATCGACAAAGATATCTGACCAGGTCATCATTCAGCAGGTCTGTGAACAATATGTTCAAAAAATGTCCTCCTGCCCCGCCGCCAAACCGCCAAAATAACACGTCAAGGCCTTAAGCTTGTTGCCCATCCATTCTTCTTCGATTTCAACGCTTTCTTGAACATCTCCCCCCGGATGAGATATCTTCTCTTGCTTATTCCCTGAAGCCGACTGGGAGGTCGTCCGACTCTCCTCTGGCGTGACCAGCTGGCTGATTTCATCGAGTCGTGTGTTCCGTGGTAGGTAGTATGCGACATTTTGGGTAATCTTCCTTGTCAAATGGAAGAGCTTTGCACCGTGGATGGGCTGAATGGAGGACAACGAAAAAGACGGATGTTCGTGTGCTGTGGGCAGTGAGGAGTCTTGAGCCTCTGCTGTTCCCGATAGGGCATCCGAAGAACCGGAGAGGTATGAAGGACCGCCCCAGGGTGGGCTCAGAAAGACGACGTCTATTTTGCGATGTGGGTTGTTTCTTGCGTGTTTTGGGTCGGAGGATGAAGGAAGAGACGTGTAAGATTTGGCGAATGAGAGATAGTCGGCCAAGATAAACTCGATGCGATCAGCGACACCATATATCTGTGCGTTATGCCTTGCAAGAGCAAGACGTGTAGGAGATGTGTCGAGAGCGATGACTGTATTGCATATCATGAACAATTCAAAGGCCAAAAGGTTTTGATCAAAACTCACCTCGTTGACAGGTCTTTGCAAAAGCTATTGCATTTCCGCCAACACCACAAAAAGCATCCAAAATAGTATCGCATCGACATCTCTCCGCGATCTGATCTGCTAGGAGTTCTGGTGTAACACTGTACCAACCTTCTTCGTCCAGAAGACAGCCAGGTTCTGTCGAGTAAAGACTAAAATATCGGTACCGCTGTGAGAAATCTGTAGAGAAAAATATTTGGTATCAAGTGGCATGCAGATAGTAACAGGAAACTCACATTTCTGGAGATGTTCAGGGACCTGCGAAGCATGGGTATAACGTGGAACGAGACCAGTGGCATTGTACTTTTCAATCCAGCGAGTTTCTTCGCCTTCTTGCCGAGTTTCCACAACAGCTACGCCATCGTTCCGTTTCCTCTTCTTCGCTGGGGGAGGCGTATCCTCCTTTTTGACCTTTTCGACGACTGCCGTTGTTTCCGTGACCTGTTCTCCCTCTAATTCGGAACTTTTCGCGGCTTCAAAGACAAATCTCGCGATACCAGTCAATCCACCTTTCCGTTTGGTTTTGGCCATCCTAGGATAATCGGAGAAAGAAGAAAATATTTCCAGAAGTATTCCACTGATGTTGATACGGGGTATATAGAAGGTCCTTTCCGTCTAAGAGTGAGGAAAAGTGTTGGCCGGACAAAAACTGCATGGCAGAGACAGACAACGACTTCCGAGTTCAAAACTCGACCGTGGGAATAATTATCAAATGCGAATACTGTATTTTGTGGTCACGTGATGCTTTCCTTGATGGCGAACGATTCGGCATTTTCCGGGTTAGCCTTCGCCCCAGACCTTTTGCGGTGATGAACGATGAATGAAGGGATTTGGAGTGGATGTAATAGTTATAAGAGATATCGGGCCATTCCCTAGGTGGATGGCGTAGCAGATGACCTTTTTAACTACACATGTCTTTCAAAGCTATTCTGTGCAAACCTTGTTTCCAAATCAAGCATTTCCAGCAAAGTTGATGAAAATAGACGCCCAACTCTCTGCGCATCCTTCACAGGTGACAGATTTTGGGGACATATGTGGTTCCGCTTCATCTTTGAAAACAAAAAGATACAGACCCAGTGAAGTTGAAAGGCTGAAATTCGTACCTATCTCAATAGCATCTCCCGGGGCCATAGAAGCTCTATTACTCGTCATAGCTCGGCGGTTGCTTAGGTTGTCTTGGACTAAACTCGCGACGGTTGCGATTCACGCCAAATGGAGCATATAACAATGCCATTTCAAAACCATAATAATTGGATGCCCCATGTTTTATCGTTTGTGCGATTATAACGGGCTCCGGGCCTCGAGGCCCACTTGAACGCAATTGAACTGTGCGGCTTTATGAAACTCAGTCCGTGACATATGAGTGCTTGAGTACCAATCAATGAACGAAAGTTCTCGTATAAGGCGGGTATATTTAAGTGGTATATGTCATCGAGACGGCTCCTACTGTACACGATGTATACGAAGTAACATAATGAGTCGTCTTCCTAATAGCGTTTAGTTTGCGAGTCGTTAAATATTCATTTCCTTCATCACCATCTTACGGTAATTTGTCCTTTTTCTGGCATGGACGCTCCTGGATATTGACACGCTATCCCTGAATATGCCTATGAAGTCTCCAAAAGGTATATTGCCTCCTGCACAGAACCACCAAGCGACGAGTTCCAGGCCCATTCCCAGTTTTTGGTGAACACTTGCCCGAGGAGGCTAAGCTTAGGCAGCATTTCGTGATCGGGTACCATTTGGAAGTCAACTTCAGGAGTGTTAAGCGTAAAGTATTGGCCATTGAGTTTTGATTTGTGTTGGACCTTCTGAGAGAACGGCCGACGAATGTGATCGTATATGCTGAGGCTTTTGGCGATGGTCTCCCTCGTGGTGCGAGGATGCCCAAGCAAAGTCGCAAGGACGAATGCGTCCTACATCGGCGGGGAACAGGTTGAGTCGGCCGCAGTCACGTCTGAAGAAAAAGATCGTTAACCCACCTCAATAGCCTGACCTGCTCCCGACCCTTGATGCGGAGTCATTGCATGAGCCTAGGTATATTTTGGTTAGCTTGTTTGAATTTCGACATGTTGCACTAAGATCCTCTTACAGCATCCCCAAGAATGGCAACATTTCCAGAAACGTATGACCCCAGCGGCCTGACAGTGTGGATAGCCCATCGCAGTGGTTTCTCGACGCACTGGAAAACCGTCGTCGGGTGAGTACAACCCAGAGATAAATTCAATTCCGGGACTCACATCTAAGAGCGCTTGAACCTCAGATTCCCAGTGGTGGAACATCGCCTGAAACTCCGCAGTCTCGGTGACACACACCCAAGCTCCATTGAATTTTGTGTTTTCCAGATGATGCTGCGACTTGAAGGCGACAAAGTTGATCATCCGTCCTTGGGATATTGGGTAGGCAATGATGTACTGTGAAGGAAAATATTGTCAGTTCTGACAGTAAACGAGTAAATACCAGAGGACACTTACACCATCCCGTCCCAAATACTGTCATTAATGGTCGGTTTGTCAGTCAAAATTCAATCCTTTGACAGTCGTTGAAGACGAACCTGTGTTGGCTGCTTGAAAACTCGATGGTCAGGTTTCCGCGACCTTAATCGATCAGCAGGGATGAGTGCGCGATACGCATTCGTACCGCTCCACGAAGGCTCAATCAAAGCCGTCATATCGGCGGCCTCGGACCATCTATTTTGCGATTGGGCCCATTGAATCTTCTCCCCCAAGAGCGAACGCCTTACCGCGGATTTTAGTCCATCAGCACCCAGGAGAACGTCGCAAGCGATTCGTGTTCCGTCTTCAAAGAGAAGGTCGATGGGTCCTCCCATACGCTGAGTGTACGACCGGAGGCGTTTGCTGCAGTGGATTTTGTAGGATGGGGGTAATTTTCGTAAAAGAACGTTCTGAAACTCGGGGCGGTGGAACGTCATCAATCGGCCTGCGCAAAATTCAGTTGGATCCTTGCGTCTCAGAGGATCATTCAGGGACAAATTTACCCTTGGTGACGAGAGTGAAGAATTCGATGCCCTCGGGGCCATCGCTTTTCCGATATCTGAAGGATGGAACTTGAGACCATGGATTAATGAGAAAGTCGTTACGAAGGGAGCGACAGACGTGACAATACCTGGTTCCTGGCTGGGCCTAAGGTCGGTCAATGCCAGCAAGTCCTCCTCTAGTCCGAGTTTCCTAATGACCTCCCAAGCGCCTAGAGGGGTACGTTCAGCGACGTTATTGTTGTCCACCAAACTGCCGTACTCACGCCCAAAAAGACCGATGCCAGCTCCTATTTCCGCGAGTTTCTCGGCAGCTTCGAATATTTGCACTTCTATGTCTGGATATCGAGACAACGCGACTTTGAGAGAAAAGGAAAGAGTAGAAAGATTCAATGAATAAAATTCGTGCGGTTCAGGAAATATCAACGTACCTGCAGCAGTTAACCCCCCTATCCCTGCTCCACTGCCAGCGCAAAAGTCAGGATCTGCGACAGGAATATAACGAGGACGGATACGGACCATATTGCGACTCTAAGCTTTGTTCGAGAGCCCATATCGTTGACGTCGATTTGCGAGAAGGTGGACAAAAGAAGGTGGGATGTTGAAGGCTCGGAACACCAACGATGACAAGAGGTCTTATAGTAGGGAGGTCGAGGAAATCAAATCCAAAGGCCATTTTGAAGAAATCATGAGATCGCGAAACACACGATGGAACCGGACTACGCGCTGTTCATAGAGAGACAACCAACCGAGAATCCTTGACATGCGAGATCTATGCGAAGAGATTGGGGCAGATGGCTTCTGTCAGATAAGCCACTGCAATCATTGTCCCACGATTCGGTCGCGCTTGAGGACCTTAAATTTAAAGCTGAGGAACAGAACCGAAGTCAGTACGAGGGGTCGATTACATATCAGCGGGGTCAAATGATCGAGAGACTCTTCAAGGTAATACAATGAAATAGCCTTACCAGGCCTTACCTACCTCCTTGACTGGATTGAAACGCCTATGACCACATTATGTATCATCAAGAATGCCGGTCGAGAAGAGAAGTGAACGAGGCACGCGGATATGCAAATGAATGCGGACGATCGTAAGCCTTGTTTACCGGTGGCTGGATGGGGCTTTTTCATCCAATTTATATCTGGTGATTAATTTCTCCATCAATAAAAATGACGAGTATTGAGGGGATTTTCATCGAATACTAATCATCGTCAAGGTTAGGGCTTGGATTACGTCGACAACGCGCTCCCAGGGCATCCCAGACTTGAAAACGAGCATGTAGAGTAGCCGAAGCTACACTCAAGCAACCCTTCAGCTTCAAGCTTCATTTTTTGGAGATTTTCCGACTTTGAGATGTGTAACTGATGGCAATATAATCAAATGTGTTTGTGGATGCATCATAGGCATCAACTTCGTCAGGTCAGGATGGCATGTATACTATTCAGAGAGAGAAACAATCCCGCTGACCGTTAAGCAAAGTCATGATGGATTTTCTTCCACGAGTTATCTTTAGATGGAGCGCTGGCGACTGCAGATGAGATTTTAGATTGTACAACGATTATATGGATGATGATAGATACCAATTCCAGATGTCTGGTTCTTGGGGAATACTTTGGTTTGCTGCCGAACGACCCAAGCCATCCAGGCAAGCATGGACTTTGGAAATGCGCCAAAAGGAGGCTCATTTATATCCTAAACAAGATGTTTCCCGCCAAGTTCCCGGGAGCGGTGATCATGAAGCTAAGTGATAAATTGTCCTCGAAGGGCTTTGCAAGGGTTCGTTGAAACGAGGTCCGATATTGTCGTTTCAAGGTTTTATTTAAAATTTGGCCGTCTAAATCGTCGTTCATTCTGCACGATGTTTAGAAATTGAGTTATTGCAAGTAAGATGGGTCATGAAGAACCTTACTATCTAGAAATAATTTGTCATATACGTCAAACAGTGAGAAAAAACAGCGAGAAATATGAGTTATGCGAAGTTCGAAGAGTGAGCAAATGCCAAAGAGGGAGCAGCGGGATTGCAGTGACAGTCCAGATTCTGCTGAGTCATCATCTCGGCAATCGCCGAACCAAGCGGAGCCGAAGTCTGCCGGATACTTCGGCTTTCTTCTTTCCTCAAACTTGAACGGACACATCGTAACTTTCTCTTTCTTCTCCATATTGTTCCAGTTCTACCGCCTTCATCACCAGATTTCTGTTGTCTTTTCATATTCAACAGTCCCGCAAAATTCTCTGCAATAATATGACCGGAATGCTCTGAAATAACGCTCGTTTTTTCGTCGTTTTTGTCTCGTGCCAATACCTAGCGAATGTGTATTGGAAAAGACGGAACTCAGGTATGAAATCGTTTTATGGCCCCCGTTGTTCATCATTTAGGTTCGGAGCCTTCGGCACTCATGCCTCAGTTTCAACTGCTGGATTTCATTTGTGACCATGATCTTCATGTCTGAAGGACTGGGAAAGTTCTCTGTGGATCCCACACTCAACGCGGGACCCGTAATTCGCTGTCGCCTGACGCTTCTATGTAGAGCATGACATCGCACTCGGTGGGATATTTTCGCCAAAGCGGACATAACATCGTTGAAAAGCGTCTATTATTGTTGACCAAACCAAAAAGTCTGAGAAAATGCATCCCCTCGTTAACGATTTTCCTCCAGGATTCATTTTGTTGCCACTCGTCATGGGAGACGACATCCATATCGACTGAGCCTTTGGCTTTCACTGACGGGGAACTGCAACCGGAGCCGACAGCTAGAGGGCGATGGGTCATAGGTATTATTCCAACCTTTTTATACTAACAATTTTGTTGGAAACTCTTGCCACTCCTTGCCAGCTTCCCAGTATCTTCCTTTCCTTGGCGTATTTGAGGGCTGGTTTCTGTAGCGGTCCCCATACGGCATGTCGGGTTCCTCTGAAGGCGATTCGACTCGGATATTATGGGAGGCACGAACACTGAATTATCATGGAGGTTAGCACAAATCTTTAACGATTCCGACCCTGACGCTACCCAAATCTGATCTCTCTGACATTTGCAGTGGGGGCATTATGTTTCTTGCTGTGGGACTACATGCTCACCTTCGGAGATGAAGTGAAGTACATCTGGCCGTACGTAATATTCCCAAATTCTACAGATCTATGTTTTCGAAGTTTACTAACATTCGATCATTTAGGCAAAGTAGACGGTCTCCTACAAAATGGATCTTTCTATTTACTAGATACTTTGGACTACTTGCTCAGTCGTCAGTGTATCTCAGGATCTCTTTTTATAGAACATTACTGACACGGCGCATCTCACAATTTACCCTTAGACGGTTGTTGAGCGTAAGCCTCGCACTACCTTTGGGCACACCATCAGTAGAAGACTGTCGCGTGATATATACAACTCAAGTTGTCTGTGGGGGGATCTTGATGGCCTGTATACAGGGTGTCCTTATGCTTAGAGGTCTGCTGCCAATGTCTTCTCTTATGCAAAGATGCCATAATTGACTGTATCGCGATGGCTAGTGTATGCTTTGTACACCCAAGACCGCCGCATTGCTGTGGCGATGATGACACTTCTAATCGCTGAAGTCGGGTCGATGCCAGGACTTATACACATGACCTTACCCAACGATGTGGGGACTATGTGCATGAAACCAATCACCTTCCGCGATATCGCTCTCTTTGGGTCAGTTTCTCTATTTGCATCTGGAATCATTAACATCCATGTTGAGCACAAACCCATTCGACAGGGTATCGGCTATCTTTCCCCAGTTACTTGTCCTTGGGCTGACCATCTTGAAGTTTTTCTCCGGGCTTCGCGATGGATGGGGTCCCATACCTATCGTTTCCCGACTTGTTCGAGATGATATCATATTGGTGGCCGTCATCGGTGAGTTCGTTTTCGTGGCCGATTTAAGCGGTAGACGACTGCCTTTCATCTGCCTCCATTTACTTCAACCACCGTTGAATGAAATTAAACTTTATTCCTTTCTTTCGTTCTCGCTTTTCTACGTTTTTTTTTCAATCGCGCCGACACGGTCGTATGCCACATTCGATGACTGACTGTTTGACATCTATTACTCTCCCATCTTAAAATGATCAGTCGCCTGGGTCGTGATCTCGGCAGCCCTGACGAGCATCAACACGATGTATGGCTATGTTGGATATGGGTACGTGCGATTCCGTTCTTTTCTCTCTTTCTCATGGCGTCGATCTCACTGCCACTTTCGCTTTGATTTGAACTTTCTTTCTTTCCCTCTTGATTTTTTTCCCTTTCTGACAAAAATGGGGGCTCCACAGCTGGCTATTGTCACTCATACCATCCGCCGTGAGTGCTCTCGTCCTGGCCTATGGTGGTTGGCCGCTTGGCCCATCCCATCTATCCGGTTCCAAGATATTGTACTATGATTACTTACAACAAGTTACAGGGATGCAGAGTGGTCATCAGCATGCAGCGTCTGGCTGTTAGACAAGCGCGGCCTCCAGGAGAAGGTCGCGTTCGAACTGAATCGTCCCCACAACTCACATCATGCCTCTTCGTCGAGTACTCACCTCAAAATATCAGCCTCCCCCAATCTCCCACACCCCCGATTGCAAGCGAACCGACGTTACCCGCCGTCCTACAATTCTCGGCCACGTCGAGAAGGATGAGAACTCCTTTGTTGGATGGTGGTAACCAAATACTTTCTGACTTTTATGCGGAAGTGAATTCGAGGCCAACGTCGTACTTTAACTCATCCATGTATACCCACAGACTTTTACACTCTTCAGGAAAGAATGCATAAATGCAAATATCATTCTAGCATCTCTTTTTCCTCAGAGTTTGACCGGTCACGGTCAAGGGTACCAGAATATCATAATTATCGTCAACCTCGGCATATCCTGGCGATGGCGAAAAATATTATTCACTGGATTCCAGTTTATTTACAATTCAAAGACAACCAATGAATTCGACCATTCAAAATAACTAATAACTATCCACGTTTACCTTTTCGAACTCTTCCTCCCAGGATCTGTTGGCACCAGGAAAGAGTTTTCAAAAAAAAAAATGATACATGGCATCATCGAGCACAAGTCCCTTATTTATAAGTGGACGTTGACCCACGACCTTTTCGCAATTTCCCTGCTGCTAATAGTAGGGCTACGTACCGGTCATCATATCAAAGTAAATACAGGCTTCTCAGCGCTCGCGCCGCGGTTAAGTGTTGAACGTTTGAACGTTGAACGATGAGGCTGATGGGTATTATCATTAAACTATGTAATCATAACACCCACTCTACTTATTAAACTCAGCTTATCCTTTCTTCACCGCGCCCCTGGGCCGAACCCTCATACAGGCCACGGAGTACTGGTATACCATAGTAACTTGTAAGATACCATCAGTCTGTATGAAGACTTGACTGAACCAGATTGGTCAAATCCCCGAACGCATATGATTAGTTGACCCACTGACGCGACCTACTCTCGCAGAGCACGAGCCTCGCGAATGGAGTCCTCGGTTTTTATATCGAAGCTCTTCTTGTCCGTATAAACCGTGAGACAGCCAGACCATAATTCGACGTCTTGAGTCCACCACTTACTCATCCATGTTGATAGGCTGAACCGGAGGGAAGCATCTGTATAGTACCTCTACGGGTCAAGGGAATAATTGGGGGTAGGATGATCCCGGAATCTGGATTGAATCCAGAGCCAGTCATGAGTGGCGTGAACTAATTATCACTTTATAGATGAAGGAAAGGAATGAGATACGGGCAAATATTGTGTGAATTGAATGGTACATATGCATTGGTTGTGAGAGAAGAGCAAAAGACGCATTTGCAGTACACTGTGACACGGAAGTACCATCCGTATCTCCTTTTGAAGTTGCTTGCAGAAGCAGGTGTGGCTTGCTGAGAAACCCCGGATGGGTGACATTTCTGGTGTGGGTCTGGTCAATTGATGATCAGAAAGAGCAGAGTGATAAAATAGTCATTAGTCGAGGCGAATAAGGAAAAAGGGAGGATTTCTTGAAGAAAACACACGACAGGCGCGGAGGGTCACCAGATTGACATTCGCAAAAACCGGACAAATGGCGGTTAAGAGGCGTCCAGGGTACCGATTGTTTCTCTGGGTATCCACAAGCACAAATAGTATTCCATTGTCATCATAAGGGGAAAAGCAATTATTGTGAATAGACTTGGAGTGGGTTTGCCCAGACATGTCTTACCACCCAAAGATTTTGTCGGACATTTGACTGATCACAACCGTTGAGCAGATAACGGTTGAGCGTGTTGAACGGCGGCGCCACATTGCTTGGAAAGTTCTGTCCAGGCGAAGAAAGCAGAGGCCTGAGCTCCATTTCGCCTACTGGAGTCTGGGGTGTTGCGATTTCGAAATGAAAGAACAAGTGGGGCCTTGCGGGAAACTGGATAGGCTTTCCGATTTGCGTGGAGTGGGATGAAGGTTCGTCAAGGGCCATTGCGTTGCTTTCATTGGTCTGGGTTTGGTTCTGAGAAACGAAGGTAAGGAGCGGTGGTCTAACTTTGCTGGCCTAGAAGGGCCTCTAGTTGAAGAGGATACTACAAAGACGTAAGTTTGCATAAAGTATTGATGAAAGATCAGGGCTCTTTACGAACAGCCCGCCTGACGCCAACGATACAAAACCTCCTACCGGAGACGCACTATCTAAGGTTGAAACGATTGGAAGTGTCTTCATGTTGCGTCGTATGGATTCATGATTCAAAATTTCTAAAGTGTTCAACGGTTTGATATATTTTTCGTGGGGAAATGCAAAAGCGACGACATAGTTGGAAAGGTTCTGGTGCACTGGCAGGTTGGAGTGAGGCAGTATGTCGAGATAGGAGAAAGCTCTTCGTTTCCTGGCCGATAAAAACCTGAGGTTAGCCATGGCCCACGATGATAATAAGATCACGCATTCGTACTGGAAGCAATCCGACCTTGATTCAGCATTTAAGTCGTTGATGACGTGAATTCCTCAATAAAATGTTGTCTCCACGTGTCCACTGAATGGTCTTCGACATCACCGCCAAAAGAATACGAGTATGTCAAGAGTTATAGGCTAGAGGTTCAAGACATAGGATCCATTTGGGATCCATGCCAAATTCGGGCAGATTCTCGTGAAATTATGATTCATCTGAGGAACTACAATTCCTTCGACGCGTTGCCTTTGAGAGATATCAGACATCACAGGTAAATATGACTACTGACACAAAAAGCGCGTACTTTTCTGGGCAATGGAGACTAGGCGCTTCAAACCACCATTTTGCCTGAAGGAACCAGACCAAATTTATCTTCATGGGTGACCGAAAGACAATTAGATGTTAGAGAGCCGTCCGTGCTGGTACGTCCCTTGCGCTGACGTGTAAAGACAGACATGCAAGCCCATATAACAGGGAAAATTGGACATAATGGATCATTGTGGCTCTCAATGAAGGAGGTCGGAAGGAGGCAAGAGTCGGACTTGTCAAGGTTGCCCCTAACAAAGTTGTATAATCGTCCCCAATTTGCCAAACAACGACACAGCCACATGTTTTGAAATGATCATTTGGAAGATACACCTCGGACCTCCGTCAGGCTCAGAGAGGACAGATTTGTTTTGATACGACGCTCAGGAGGGGTAAAAAGGTACTTCCAATACAATGTGTTCTATCTGAATGTCAAAATTATTTAACTTTTCATTCCTTAGTGAAGTTCATGGACGAACCCATCACCAAAAGGCTCATTATTTCAGGCCTCACGCCCGCGATTTCAGCGGAAGATATCTCGCGTCGATTGACGTCCTTTGGTACCGTCAAGGCAGCAGATGGTTTTGGCCTTCAAAACGGCGTTGATCAACCCAGAAAATTCGCCTACGTCACTCTCGAAACGACCACAGGGAAACTCTCGAAATGTGTGTTTTTCTTTCAAGCAAATAGTTAGAGTTTGTTGTATAACAGGCCGGCAGCTGACTTGTTGTAGGCATGAATCTTCTCAGTGGGTCGACTTGGAAAGGGGCGAAGCTCCGGTTTGGAGAAGCAAAGCCGGATTTTGCTGAGAGGTACGTCTTGCAGGCTAATCCTACAACTTCATCCATTTGACTCTTCATACAAAGGATCGCTGCCGAGAACAAAAAAGCTGCAGAAGATCCAGAGCCACCAAAGAAGAAAAGGAGACGATATGGAGTCCTTGCGGAGGACATGTCCCTCGTTACACCCGAGAACGTTTCACAAAAGCCAGGTTGGAAAGTCTCCTCCGTCGGACGAATCACATATCCAGTAAAAATGCGGCCAGCCCACCCACTTGGCGAACCATTGGAAGAAACCAAACCGACGAAACGAAAGAAGGCTGGAGAAAAGGTTGAAGAGAAGAAGAAAAAGAAGAGAGTCAAAGATCCTGATACACGAGCGAGGAGAAAGGTTATCGACATGCCGAAATATGGGAGCACACTTTTGAAGGGGATGTTCCTTGATCTCGAGGTCTCGACGACGAGAAGGGAATCACCTCCAAGACAAGTTCAGCCCGAAAGCAGCAGCGAAAGTGAAAGTGAAGAAAGCGAAGGCGAAGTCACAGTTCCACCGCCGCCGCCACCACCTGCCGTCGTTGCAGCAGGACCCTCTAAAATCCAGCCCGATCCCCTCCCTTCACCTCCAAAAACAACAACAACGATCCAGCCTGCTCCTGCCCCGACCATTTCCGAAGAATTGACAAACGTCCAAAAAGAAACGACTCAGAGTTTGAGTCTCCTCAATTCATTATTTGGCCAAGATGACGATGACTGGATGGGACGAGAAAGCGTCGGATCGGACATCGATGCTGACGAGCTAGTAAAGGGCGATAAAATGCTTGAGGAAGAAGGAGGAATCGACTTTGAAATCGTGCCCAAAAATGCCTCTGGAAGCGTGAAGGGTCCAGTGCGTGCTGCAGCTCAAAATCAAGAAAGCGACTCGGACGAAGACGAAGACGACAAAATGGTCACAGATGCACCAGAGCCAGAGCCGGCGTCGCTGACATCGCCTCCCAAACCAACCACCACACAAAAAACTTTGCTTAAAGATCTTTTCGCACCTCGAGAAGAAGAAGGTGATTCTCAATCATTCTACATCTCGAAATTTTGCATTGATTCATTACATTTACAGCCGGTTTTTCTTTACTTGGACATCTGGATCTTGACCTCGAGCTCGACGAAGATGCTCCTTTCATAGGCGAACAACCCATGGATGCACAACCACAACACGAAACCTCTCTTCCATCAATACCCGCCCCCCTCCCAACCTCCTCAACATATCCCAACCAAACCACCCTCGTCCTGAACCCTCGACAAGTCCTGTTCTTCCCTCTTCCCCCCGACGAATCCTCCACTGGAATGAGAGCACGACAAAAGGATGTCTTCGACCTCGCGAAAGACAATCGGTGGAACTGGCGAGACCCTGCTGTCGGGTTCTATCGTACGGGCACGGAAGAGGATATCAAGAAGCGATGGGAAGAGAGTAAAGGCGATTTGACGAGAGATTGGAAACGTCGTTGTAGAGAGGCTAGTAAGGTCAATAGGAGGAAGAAGGGGGGTGTTGAGGATGCCGATATTTGATGTTTTTTTCAGGGACTCCAGACTGGAGTTTCGGTTTTCCTGGACTGTAGTTCCTAGTCTTCGCTCGTAAGGCACGCTAATCCAGTATCTTTATATGTCCAAACACCTCTTTAGATGCAACGTCATCAAAACCCTACGTCACAGTAGATACGAAGGTACCTGTCGTCGATTGGTTGATCAAAGCCAAAAAGACAATCTTTTTTAAAGATACAACCGTTAACCCCAATCGGCAACAAATACTCATCAGATACATGGTTGACGCCTGCTGACACTCAGATGGAAATCGGTGATCGCCCCCTCCGAGTCAAGATAGACGATTGGTTGTGTTAGGTGGTCCCATAATGTGGCCGTGTGGTGGGGACTGTGCTCCCCGCGAAAATCGACATACTGACTGCATGCAATCTCTGACTTCTCGAGTTAGGAAAAAAGATGATTTCACAAATGATGGACTTTATTAAAGACAGTTGGGCGCAGAGCCAAATAAAAGGAAGGGAAACGAGCCTGAAGAGGCTGTAAACAAAATATTAGTCCGTGATTAGTCCGTGTAATAGTATTCGTAACCGCCGCAATTTAACGATCCAAACCTCACGTATGTATCAGTATACACCCCATTAATTGAATGTTTGCGGAGGCAGAGCGTCAAAGGTCGGGCAGAGTTGATCCCAGGCAGCTAGAAGGGAAATAAGTTTAGGTGTAGATATTGAAATCAAAACCAAATATTTCATACCAGGTTGGTGACGAGACGCGGTACCCTTGACGTCTTCAGCAAACACAACAGAGAGACCACTAAGAAAGCACAATGAGAACAAATTTCTTTGTCATCAGGTAAGATTGAACCTACAGCTCGAGATGCCAGTCAATGTGGCTTTTGTGAGATAATAAGGCAGGTCAGATGCTAAAATAAAAACAACAAAAATGAAGATGATGTACCAATGCATGATCCAGGGACCAGAATTATCCGTTGTGAACCGAATGGTGACGTTGTCGGTAGCTGACGGTCCGATGCTCACGACATCACGTCGAACAGGATTGGCGTAGTTGTAAACAGAGCTACCGGCACTACGGATTACAGAGAACGCATGCTATATTCATCTCAGGTTAACAAAGAAAAAGGAAAGAACAGAAAAAAAACAAAAGTTTGCTCACACCGTGCAAATGAATTGGATGCTGTTGTCAGCCGTGAGTAAGCGTTTCACCTCAATACAAAAAAATGACGGGGGCGTACTGGGCTGCCAATTGCTCCACCAGGCATAGAGATTTCAACGACCTTGTTAGGAGGCAAGACATAGACGGAACCGGAAGGAAGAAGGTCTTGAGCTGCACGCGCGCCGCTCATAATCTGGAGCAAGACCGGAACAGTGGGCGTCGTATATTTGGCTCCGTTGATCAAAAACCTGAGAGTCGGGATATCAAACACGATGTTCATGTTGAGGGAAACATCAGCTGCTCCAAGGGTCGGGACACCAGGGGCGGCTGGGTCGGTGAGTGGGTGAAGGTTTGTTTCAAGAAGCGGGGCGCTGATGGACGAAGTCGACGTCGGATCTGCATTGGGCGCTCCCCAGTAGCGGAGGATGGCCGAGTTGACACCACCATCAAAACCTTGAGTTCCAACATTGGGCTGTGCGCGTATCCAATAGTTCGCGATATGTTGGTTCGTATTTAACACGAAGGAATATCGTTGGCCTGCGAAGATCTGTATCTGGTCGACAACAAGGGGTTTGACGTTCTGTGAATCAACTTCGATGATGGTCTGGGAAACAGAATAAATAAACGGTTTGTTCTTCTTTCGAAATAAGATTTCGGACTTGCCATACTGTGTCCATCAATTGAAAAGGTGAAGTTGGGGTCACACGAGATGGAGACTAAACGGAACCGATATTTCTTGTGAGGCAGGACCCTGATAACCGTAAGTGGAGAGGTTGGACCACCAGCATAGCGGCCCAACCCATTGATGAGGGTGGAATCAGCTGTCGGTATGAGGCCCGCTGCTGGAGCAGGTTTGTGATACCTACACAAGAAACGAGTTAGCTGGTGTTCCTTGGAGGTGGCAGAGTATGTCTGAAAGTGGACCCACCAATCTGCGAGAGTGATGATGGTCGACTCTGGAAATAGATAATACTGATCAGTATGCGCCTACAGGGAAGGACCTCAACTTTCCTACCATCGTCAAAATCATACCTAGACAAATCGAAGAAGGGGTCGTAGTGAGTCCATATTGTCGGTTATCTGAACTGACAGACTTACAGCCATCTATGGGGATCAAGGGGATCGTACACGACCATGGCTCCCCTAAGACCATCACAATATTGTGTAGCTGAAAAGCAGATCAGTACTTAGCCACGGTAAAAAAAAAGAAGATGCCATACAGTAATGAGAGTGATACCAAAAGGTTCCGGCTTGTTTATCTGATGAGAACTGGTAAAGGAAGGAGTGGCCAGGAGCGATAGGACATTGGGTAACACCAACTGGCCCATCAGCCCAACTTGATCCCTTCTGGAAGAATCCGTGCCAATGCTGAAACACCATGAGTTTACAGTATACACGAAATGCGTAAAATAAACTGACGATGCTGGTGCTTGTCAACATAGACGTATCCGTCAACTGGTCGACGACATTCAGACGAAAGGTATTTCCCTATGGTCAGACCCATCAGAGAGAAACCTTTTTTTAAAGACACAAAAATGCGTACCTTAATACCACGGATGATCGGCGCAGGAAAAGAAAGAGAAAAGGGTGAACTTCCGGCCAGAACAGCACTTAACAGCTGACGATAAATCCATCGGCCAAAAAACGAGACGAAGAAGTATTTACGATCTATTAAAACCATCCGGAGAGATGACTTTATTTCCAATGATCACATTTGCTGCAGGACCGATGAAGGCATGAGCGCCTATGAAACTGGAAAGTCCAACGAAGCCCAGGAGCGAGAGCATCGTTGATTCGGGATGAAGGAGTTTGGAAGCTTGCGTGTTTTTTGTTGAAAGGGACAGGTTTTATAAAGCACAAAGGGCCGGATTAGGCGAGATTTCAATCTGCAACTGGATTTGCGAAGATTGGTACCAAGCGAATGTCAAAGCTGGAATTCTCATGGGGGTACTCTGCTGTAACCGTTACCCTGTGAGAACGTTTCATGACCAAGGTGGAAATAAGAAAATCAAAGACATACCTCGACTCCTCGAGGCCGATTACTGTATAAGTCACCATTTCCGCAGATTTTTCCTCGAGGAACCTCAGCGTGTCGAACAGTCGTAGCCTTAACGCCTTCAGTTGACAAGAATTAATCATTCCAGAGAGTTCAGACACAAGGTTCGCCCTGAAAACGAGATCTGTGTCAATGCCCGGATTTGCAAAGAGCACCAAATCGTTGCTACATACAAAAGGGAGTCCGACTTGATATTCTGGCCAGACTCGTGTCGTTGTTCTTTTCTTGACCCGCACTTACTCCGCATCTCATCGACCTGACGTGGAGTCCAAGTTTTTTATCCTTCCTCTTTTTGGAAATTGTCACTGTAATGGCTGTCAGCATCTTTAGCAACAAATTAGGTGATTTGTCTTGCCCTACCTTCTCCGGCTCGCGAAAGGGCATGACGGGGCCGTTGTAATAGCGATACGCGTCGATGATACAATCATGAAACGACCCCAATCCTAAGGGTCACGTCGACTATTATCGGGACGTAAGTGGTCGTTCATACACCGAGAAGAAGGAATTCGGAAATGCTCACACATTCCGCCCATAGGCAAGCGCAAGGGTCGCTCCAATGGTAGTCGCCGACTGACTGTAGTAAGGTCTTACAACTTCTTCGTCGAGAGTTCCGGCTTGGGAAAGATTGAAAGGTGCGTTTTAATTTGTAGCAGCAATTCCAGTAATTAGCCTTTACCCGGAGATAGTGATAGAAATGGTGCTGATGACGTCTTTTAGAGAGGATGGAGGCTCTATATTGTCATAAATTATGAGCTTTTGAAGGAGGGCAACCGCGATTTACATCAATCAAATGTAAGACTCACATACACGTTCTGATGGTTCGTTCTTCGAGAGTCGACATGTTGTAGTTTATCTTGACAAGCTGTTCGATCTTTCCGTTACTGTCGTTACCCTAGATATTGAAAAAAAAAATTGTACCCTTGATTCCGCTACCTTTCAGTCACTCTATGGACACAAAACTTGGTAGACCTATAGAATATTGTGTTGGCTATCTGAATATGAATTTTATTTGACAAAAAATGAAATAAGGTGGGTGTAAATGCGTTTGCGCTCACCTGGACCCTGTTCACTGGGATGTTGAAATGGATGTCACGGAAATGTCACACTTTTTTTTGGAAGCTCCGCTGTTCCGAGGAAGGGCAATGGTAGGTGATTACATGATTTC
>JAHXRV010007316.1:0-24146 GCA_019904355.1 Psilocybe tampanensis
GAGACTGTGTACAAAAGACTTGCAAAAGACGGCAGGCATTCGACGATGCAACGGACATTGTACATCAAAATCGAGGGAAAACCCCCCAAAGACCTAGTTTTTTTTGGATAAATAGTAGAGAAGCAATTCAAGTAGTAGATATACACATCAAAACCAGAGAAAAGCGGTGTATTATCCGTGAATCTTCAAGTTCGTTGACAAAGCCACGAAGCAGTTTCAAGCGGGATTTGCGAGTCAAGACTTTGTACTTGTTTGTTCCCCTATCTCCACCCTTAGACAAGAAATGCTCGCTTCGCTCGCAATCATACTATATCACTCGCTGGGCGAGACCGATGGCACGTGTCTAGAATAATCCAATAAGTAGCATGTTTCCAGACAACCTAGACGACCTTCACTGATACAGCTTGTTGGAAAACCGAAACTCCAGGTCTGCGCTGTCCAAGAGTTTGGGAAAGTCTCTCTCCGTTACTCGATCGACGATGTCCTCGTCAGTCAGGTATACAAGGGATATATACCACAAAATGTCCACCGTGACCACCCTCAACATCGGGAATGAACCTGGTGTCGTCAACAGGCGGTCAAACCTCGACCAATCATTTGTATCAGCCCAGCATCGCGTGCTGGTGGTCATGGTGGCCTTCAGAGAGACCTCTTCGAGAATGTTCATCCCCACAATCGTGTCTAGTTCGAGCAGAAGATCGAAGAGGGGATTGGAGGCTTTTGGTCCTGCAAATGTTTCGATCTTCAGTTTTCTCAGTGTTCCAACCGTCGATGCAGCTAGACGCCTGCCGAATCCCGCCCATGATATCTGTTCATAGTTTGCTACAAGTGACGATGCGTGATTAAGGCTGTTAAGGCTTGAATGTAACATCAATAAGCCCAGGAGTTACTCACTGGATATATCCAACGATTCAACCACTCTGCTTGTACGGAGGACCTGACACACGACCTTCAAGTCGGCCGCGTCGTTGACGCAAAACTCTACGTGCCTCAAACGGCCAAGGTCAATGATACTCGCATCGCCGGCCGTTTCTGAGGGGCGCATGAGGAGCTGCAGCGCGCCAAAAGAACCGACGTGTCCGAGGAGAGAGATCGGTCTGAGGGTGGGGATCACACGTCCCACCGCGCAGTGCGCCGAAGAGTGATTGGTCTGGATGAATGTCACCTTGTGGAGGCTGAGGTTGCTGATGTTGTTGGAACTCAGGAAAATAGACGTCGGGACGGACTCCATTGACGAAAGGATCAGTGTGGTGTCGGTGGGCACGAGGACGAGACGCGCCAGCGCAGTTTGTAATGGCTTCAAGTTTGAGTATCTGTTCCACTTGAATCGCTCTCCACATGTCAAGTCGCCACGAAGTTTGATGGAGCGCAACGTTGTCGATTTACTCATGATCTCGAAGATCTGTGTTACTCGAATGTGCGGCCACCAGAGATGATGCTCAAAGTGGAGAACATAATGAATGATCGTAGGGTTATCGGTGACGAGCTTGTGGAACCTGGTGATGAGATTGAATAAGCCGCGTGGCTCCCTGTCGTCGAGGATGATGACTGAGAACAAGTGCCTGCGACAGGGTGAAACCATCGCTTTGCAGGTCAACACTAAGGCCCGGAGTGACATGTAATCGAGTTCGTCGTCCAAAATGTCGAGAATGAGCTCCCAGGCATCGGATGTGAGTTCAACACCAGACATCTGAAATTTAAATGATCTGGAGAAGAAGGGGGACGTATGTGGGATGGTCAGAGGCTATATTTTCGAGAGGCAAGTTCGACTACTACTTCACGCACTGGAGTTTGAGCGGGGTTTTCAAAATGTAATGGCCCTTTATACCGAATTCATTACATTCATATAAACTACAAAGGGCGTTTGAACGTACAAAGGGACTTTTTTTTTTTTTTTTTTTTTTGAAACCCTGAAGTTTCAACATCAAACCCACTAAGTTGTTCTAGATCAACGCTAGATCAACGGATCCAGGGCGATAAGGTCGAGATATTGTCGGGGAAGCTGGAACCAGTCCGATACGGGAGAGAGAGGGTCGAGCTTGATGATTTTGTTTGACGGTGAAGAGATAAGTGCGATAAGTTTTTTAATCATCGAGGCCGGTTTCATAATGCCTCAGTATAAACCGAAACTTGAGCTCTGGGTTATGCACGAGTTTGGGGAAACTTCGCTCCGTTACTGGGTCGAGGAATTCAGATGCGCCCCACGAAATCATCAGGGTGACCGTCCTCAACATCGGGAAAGAACCTGATGTCGTCAATAGGGAGTCAAGCGTTGACCAATTGTCTGTGTCAACCCGACATCGCCGGTTAGTATAGTAGAAGGTAACATCCAGATATATTTCTTCGAGGATGTTCGTCCCCGCAATCATGCCTAGTTCCGGCAGAAAATCGTAAAAAGGGTCGGTATTTTCTGATTCCACGAAGGTTTCGAAACGTTGACCCCCCCAAGTAGTCGGACATTTTCCTGGAGTCAGCTCCCTTCCCTTTACTCTAGATCTTGATTTCGCATCCAACGCAATTCAAATGCGAAGTCTATCACAGCGGCTCGCTATGAATCGGAATGTTGTATTTTTTTTTTCCCTTGACTCCTCCTCGACACCAAGTTCGTCGGAACGGAAGACCCTCTTGAGGCCCTCATTGGCATCACCCACCCCGAAAGGCTTGGCGGACTCCGGAGTTTTGTGCGAGTACGACGGATCTATGGTCATGAAATCGACATGAAATCGCAGCCAGACTCGGGGAGTGTGGAACGCCGTGGCATGTGCAGGCAGAGCTGTGGAGGTCAAGGCCGGGAGGAGGCAAATTGAAGTTCTCGTGCAAGTGTACGATCAGATGGAATAAGTACATCATGTAATGTACCGTGTCATACTAGTAAGTGGTTCGAGATCGTGTTAGATGAACGATGGTAAAGGGGTCGCCATTTTGGAGCATGTGGCGGATGAAACCGATGTCCATGAAGAGCTTGGAGCTCAAGCGTACGTGCTGGAAAACCGAAACTCTAGGTCTGGGCTATCCAAGAGTTTGGTGAAGTTTTTCTCCGTTACTTGATTGACAAGGCTGTCTTCGTCCGATTCCTCGTCACTGTCGACGTCAAAGTATGTGCACCACGAAATTTTGACCGTGACAAGCTTCAACCTAGGGAACGAACCTCGTCTCGTCAATAGAGAGTCGAACTCGGACCAATCGTCTGCTGTGTCACCGCGATTCGAAGCCTCCTTGCCGAAGATGACGTGTAGATAAACCTCCTCCAAGATGTTGCTCCCCGCAATCGTGTCGAGTTCTGAGACCAGGCGACATATTGGATCCTCGTCTTCTGATTCCACGAACGTCGTAAGCGTGAGTTTGACAAGCGTTTCAACGGCCCCCGCCGATAGGGACGCTCCAAGTCCCGCCCATGAAATTGCTTGGTAGTTTGCTACAGCCAATCATACGTAAGACGGTTAAGGCTGCTTGATGTAAACCCAATGGCTTACTCGATATATCCAGCGATTGGACTGCTCTGCTGGTACAGAGGATCCCATTCACGAAGTCCAAGTCTTCGGTGTTGTCGACGGTGAACTTTATTTGCCGCAACCGGCTTAAATCAACGATACTCGCGTCGCTGCCCGGTTCAAAGTGCATCAAGAGCTGAAGGCCGTCGAAAGAACTAGCATCCGCGCGGAGAGAGATTGGTCTGGGAGTAGGCGTCATAGTTCGTCGCGCACTGGAAGCATCGGAACGGACAAAGTTCACGCGTTCGAGGCCGAGGTGAGTGATGCTGGTGGTACCGAAGAATAGGGACGTTGGGATGGATTGTATTAACGAAAGGTTGAGTGTGGTGACGGTGGGTAGGTGTATGAGCTTGTCCAACGCGAGTTGGAGTCGCAATGGAGATTCGTCCCAGCTTGCCTGGCCCCAAAGTGTGATGCACTGCAAGGTTGTCGAGGTACAAAGGATCTCGAAAACTTCGTGTAGACGAACGTCGCTATCTGGCAGCCAACCATTACGATGTTCGAATTCTCGAACATGTTGAATGATTGTAGGGTTTTTGGAGACCAGGTCGTGGAAACGGCGTAGTCTGCGTTCGTCAGGAAGTTTGAGAAACGAGAATAAGTGATGTCGGCACAGGGGAACCATCGTTTTGCATGTCAACGCCAAGTTGCGCAGTGCCAACGTCTGGTCTGCGGAGCTGAGCCAATCGTGGACCAAAATGTCGATAATGAGAGCCCAAACATCGGACGTGAGTTCACTAGGAGGCATGTGGTGTGGAGAGGGGAGGAGGGGGAATGTGGGATGCTGGGGTTGTTTGGGGGTTGTCTGGTTCAAGAGCGTTCGTGACTCGTCTGATGTCGATTCATATACATACATGGATGATGTCGCTCTGTTCGAATGATATCGAACCCACTTGTACCGAGCTCAGACCTGCGTTTATCGATGGTCGATGATTCGATATGGCGGCTAACAACCGGGCGTTTTGGTTTTGTTGAGTAAGCGGCAAGTCTCATCGTCCGTTCTCGCGTCCTTTCCAGCTCAATTGCAGCTGACGATGGTCCAACGAAACCCCCTCACAGGCCGCACAGCTTGTGCCTGAATCTGAACCACCTCTGGGCCCGCAGACATTCGAAGCTGAACGAGGCTGAACGATCCGGGGGTTATTGGTTGGTTGTTGGGTTTCAATTTTCAAATAACACGGCGGACATTTAACTGTCGATTTCGGAATTGGGTGATGCTGACGAGTTGTCCGTCACCTGTGATGGTCTGTTGCTGCCGAGTTGCGGCTGTGACTTATTGTCACATGTCTTCTTATCTGGCCGCGACCGTTATTTCGCCGCTGGGTCTTTCCACCTCCCCAGTCCGCTCCGTCACTAAAATGTCTGCCGCAACCAATGCCAGACCTGAGAAGGAGAAGGTTGTGTGTCTATGCTCAGCATGCAGCAAAATCACCTTCGCCCAACCTGTTACCTTCGCCACTAGGGCAGGTCTGGTGATAGTTGCGGGTTGGGATTCAAGCCAAGGGGGATAGGTAAACAGATTGTAACTTCAATAAGAGATTCAACGGGAGAAGGGCTTGCGAACAAATTGCAAACGGTTTGAGAGCCGTTATCGGACGGGAATATCTCCCCGGCCGGCAGTGACGCCATGTCACATTTACCATTGGTCAGCTACACAGCATCACAGGTGACACATCATTCGTCAGCATCACCCAATTCGGAAATCGACAGTTAAATGTCCGCCGTGTAATTGATGGGCCTCTCTGTAAAGAGCTACGTCATCTTGATGATACAACTATTTTTCACGACCACGTGATACTTATTTCACGTTTCGTTGAAAGAGTCTTTCTCTTGCCCTTCTCTCAACTTTCTCTCCAATTTCTCTCTGTACCGATCCATCATCGTCGTTCTTTATCAAAGTGTTTGTCTCTATCCTTCGAATTGTATACAATTAGGTACATAACAGAGAATGAACGTCGAACCTGAATAATTGACATAAGATACAATGATGAAAAGATTGTGATTGGAAACAGCGTGAGGGTGACATATATCAATGACCAGCTTGGAGCTTAGGAGTACGTGGTAGAAAACCGAAACTCTACGTCTGGGCTATCCAAGAGCTTGGTGAAATTTTTCTCCGTTACTTGATTGAACATCGCTAGGTCCGTGTTTTCGTCAATGTCAAAGTATGCCCACCACGAAATCTGCACCGTGACGAGCCTCAACCTCGGGAATGAACCTGCTCCAGTTAAAAGAGAGTCAAACTCTGACCAATCCTTTTTTGCGGGGCCCTGATACGAAGCGTCCTTTCCGATGATGACGTTCAGATGAACCTCTTCCAAGATGTTGTTCCCCGCAATCATGCCGAGTTCAGGGACGAGGTCGGACAATGGAGCATCGTACTCTGATTCCACATATATTCTGAAACCCAGGTTTGTAAGGGTTTCAGCTGTACACGTGGAGAGCGACGCTCCAAATCCCGCCCAAGAAATTTGCAACGTGTCTGGAAAGCACGATAGTACGGGGTCACCTTGTGAGACTGTGAAGGCTAGTACTCGAGAAAAGCCCAACGACTCACCGGTGATGTGCAACGATTGAACTGCTCCGCTGATCTGGAGTAGCCGAGTCACAAACTCCAGGCCTCCACCGTCGTCAATGGAAATGATCAATTCCCGTAAACGACTAAAATCGACGATACTTGCATCACCGCTCAGGCCATCGAGACTGGAGTACGCGCGAAGATAGATTGGTCTGGGAGCAGGCATCAAGCGTCGCTCATTGGAATCATCACTGGAATCGGTAAAGCTCATGTTCTGTAGGTTGAGGTGAGTGATGCTGGACCCGAAGAAGATGGACGCTGGGACGGATTGTATCAACGAAAGGTTGAGTGTGGTGATGGTGGGTAGGCGGATGAGCTTCTCCAACGCGATTTGGAATCTTCTTGGAAGTTCGTCCCAGCTCGCTTTGCCACAAAGTGTGATGCGCTGTAAGGTTGTCGAGGTACAAAGGATCTCGAAAACCTCGTGTAGACGGACGTTATTATCTTGGAACCAAGTTGTGTGATGCTCGACACCTTGCACATATTGAATTATTGCAGGGTTCTTGGAGACCAGGTCGTGGAAGCGCCTGAGGGTTTCTTCAGTAGAAAGTCTGAGAAACGAGAATAAGTGCCGGCGACATAGGGGAACCATGGTTTTGCATGTCAAAGCCAAGTTCCGCAGTGCCGTCAACGTCTGCTCCGGGGAACTGGGCCAATCTTGGACCAAAATATCGATAATAAGGAACCAAATATCGGATGTGAGCTCGCTAGGAGGCATTTCAAGTCGGTGAATGGTGTAGGGAATAGGGGAGACGCGGGGGGATGCTGATATGTTTGGGTGTTCCGAGGACGTTTATTCTGCGTCAATTCAGATAAGTACGCTGGTGGAATGGCTCCGTTGGAATGATCTCGAACCTGCTTGTACTGAGTTAATCGATGATCGATAAATCACTTTGAGTCTTTGACGGATTCACTGGTACCGGTCAAGTACCGGTCCACGTTGGGTCTATGTTCACGCGGAGCTTTCGCGGAGTTTGTTTTTCCAGTCTCTTGTCATAAGAATCCTTTGCTTGGAGAATATCAACAAGACGGCCGAGCAGGCAAATGGAGTCAACTCGGAAGTCAAAGCGTGAGGCATTCAAGTTGTCTTGATCGGACAAGGGCCCAGCGCTCAGCTCTCAGGATTGTGGAACGACGACAGTATGAAAATTTGTGAAAAGTACCATATCAAAGGTTCCTTATCGTGGATCGTGTACAACCAATTGCCCAAAAGGTTCTATAACGCAACTACTATAACGCTAGGAACAAATGAGGAGATCATACTAATAGTAGTACAATATCAACACATGGCAAACCGAATAAGCGCTCGCTCTCCAATCGCTCTCCATGCATTTTCCCGTCCTCATATTGATCTCACAAAACTATCTGCATAATCAATAACAAACCAAGTCCTAAGCCCACCCCCCAAGCTCCTCC
The DNA here is from genome assembly GCA_019904355.1 of Psilocybe tampanensis. NCBI lineage: Eukaryota > Fungi > Basidiomycota > Agaricomycetes > Agaricales > Agrocybaceae > Psilocybe > Psilocybe tampanensis. The sequence goes on from JAHXRV010007316.1 coordinate 7,486, forward strand.
GTTTCCCCCTCCCACCGCGCCGGACGACGTGGATGTCCCACTCGCACTGGGACCGATTGACGAACTCGATGCAATAGCGGTCGAGTTGTCGATGGGAATGCTTCCACTTGCAGTCGCTGTCGCTGCCGAAGCAGTGTCAGACGCAGAGGTAGACGGTGATGTCGGAGTTGAAGGGGGGGTGGAAGTGCTATCATTGTGAGTGCTGCTGGTTGACGGGTGGGGAGTTTGTGAAGGACTGGTGGAAGTCGTAGGCTTGGTAGATGTAGTAGCGCTCGTGGTGGAGGATTTCTTTGTGGATGTGGCTACCGTACTAGTAGCTGTAGTTGATGAAGTTATAGTTGTAGACCCAGTACCCCCGACCACCGTGCTTGAGCTTGTAAACGCAAATGTAACTGAGAGTACTGTAATATACATATTTAAATACTTTAAATATTGAAATTGGAACGGGACATACCTGAGCGTTCTGGGGTGAGAGAGCTGAATCCCCGTATTTGGCTGGTTGAGAAAGCATGTGCGGGAGTGACGATATTCAAGCTGGTACATGCAAGGACCGCCACCAGAATCCCGGACAGGAGGCGCACCGTCAGCCGATTTTCCATGTTAATCCACTAGCTTCGTCACAAGAAACTTGCCCAAAGAAAGGACGCAGGGCAAAACGGAGAGGGACTTGTTGATGGGGATCAAAAGTACAGGCTCAGCTACATGCTCCCATCCTTATTAAAGTTCCCTCCTGGATGATGCTGGTGAGAGTACTCGTCGATATTTATACATTCGAAGTTATCGACAGCGCATGTTTTTAATCAACAGTGGGAGGGAAATCTTTAAATAAACCCTGAGACGATAAAATTGTCTTCGCTGACTTCCCAGATGGGTCGAGACAATCTCCGTTGCAAAGACTGGACCTTGAAAGGAAGCAGTTATCAATTCAAGTTTCCGCCAGTGGTTCGTTTTTAGTGAAATCCGTACCATGAACGAACGCTACGAGCAGCCTTGAGAAAGACCGCGCAGATAAGCTCACATTTGACGCGCAAGCCATCACGCGTCAACGTTTCAATGTTGTCAATTGCAACCATTTCAATTTGTACATCCTTCCATTTCCTTTGTCGATTTGTTGTAGTTGTAATTAAGACTCCCTTTGGATTCCTTCTGATAATATTTACTTACGTTATCTTGATGTTCTTTGTGCGACCACGTGCCAGGTTCTTTGATCAGCCCAACACGTTTGCGCTGCTGAAGTTTTCGCTCTTTCTCTTTTGTTTTCTCTCTCGATACCACGTCTCAAAACATTGCTAGAAAGTGGCCAATTCCAATTCCATACTCAGGACAGAAGGTAGGCTTCTCCTATCGGATTTGAACATGTATCTCGCTGAGCATTACAGGTGTGTGATCGATTCAGGAAGATCGTTTTGAATCCCCCACGCCTCTGGACATCCATCGTTGTCGATTTTTCTTCGCCTTCCTTCTTGCTTACGACGAAAATTTGGCTCGAAAGATCGAAGAACTGTATGTTATCCCTTATCATTCAGAACGGAACGTGAAAGGGTCACATTTGGAGAACGATCCGGACCAACGGGAGCGGTGTTTTCGCCTGCTTTTATCACAACTTGGACGGTGGAGAGAAGCTGCTATCGAATGGTCCGCGACGAATTCTAACTTCTGGGAGTCAATGGGGATCGTAGCTCGTGCTCCCCTTCTTGAGTCGCTGGTCCTCGAGCCCAGCGTTGAGGAGGACAAATTAAAGCGGCGATCATTTCCGTCTATGCTCTGGGCCGGTTGCCCCCGATTTCGAAAGCTGGTTGTGTTTCTCTGGGTCATCAGGGATGATGAAGATGAGTTCTCTATAGTGAAAAATGGATACTCGCCATGGATGGCATCGAATGGCATACTGCATGAGCAACTTACCCACCTTCGTCTCGACCCCACCCTAACGAAATTGTGTCTTTCGACGAAATTCTTGGTATTTTCAAAGGTTCGCCTAATCTGGTCTGCGCCTTCTTCGAAGAGGTATGTGCCGTCAGGCTGAATGACGAGCATCCTTGTGTCCCACTCCTTGTTCCTCAGTTGCGACATCTCTATCTGGCCCATAATGACTCTGTGATAGCTAGGAGCCTTATACCCATTTCAGAACTCCTGCGTTATGATCTGACTGCACCTTCCCTGTCGTCGTTAACTATGGTCGATGACGATTGCTGTGGAAGCACGGCGTATGAACGTTTCTTAGTACGATTATCTTCTTCGTTGGAAGAACTCAACCTAATCAACACCATTTTAGACCTCGATCAAATTCAAAATTGCATGGAGAGTATCTCCTCTTCATTGCGTAGATTCCATATCAACAAACTGAGGGCATCATGCAAGGAGGATCGTGACGCTTTCGTCGCACGCATGGCGCAGTGGGACTTTGCGACAATATGTTCTCGTTCTGCCCGCATCTTGAACAAGTTTAGCTCGCTCCTCGCAGGGGCGACAAGGTGCTCTCGCGAGCGTACAACTCCACATTCGGATCACTCGTATTCTCGTTGATCGCTGAGGTCCTGAAAGCACGTCTTCGACCCCCTGTAGGCGGTGAGAAGGTTTTCAAAACCTTCCTTCATACTTCACCTTATGAGTTGGCTGGAAGTGATGCGTGAGGAACCGTGGGGTTTGAAGATTGATTTTAATGATAATATGGTCGATGAAGATCTGAGGAGCGCTCGGTTGTGGGAGAGGTTGGCGTATCAATAGTATGTATGTACTTCCTTTGTCGATTTTTTTTTGTGTCATTCGCGTTACATTCTATTAGAGAAGGATCATTCAAACGTGAAACGGGTCAGAGCTGACGGATACACGGCTTCGTCTGCTATGCCCACCTGCTTTTGAACTTCTCTTTCGAATTGTTAACAATAAAAATATATCTCTCAGAAGAAACTCACGATAGAATCGCGGCCTCTCAGCTCCTAACATCAATGGGTAAGACGGATATCAGGATATGTCAGACGCATTGACGTGGGCTGTTCACCGACGCTCAGGGAGTTTGGCACCTGTTCGTCGTTGACAGTGACTGATCACGAGTGCCAGTTGATGCGAGTGATACCCGGAGACGGAGACGGAGAGTGTCAGAACGACCTTACAGACCGATACATGTGGCTATTTGCCAGTGATATCTAGCTGTTCTGTTTCGTTCAGTTGTAATTATGCATCACGTTGATTCCTCTCGGATTGTTCAGAATATTTTTTTAACATGGCATGCGCGTCTATTCAAGAGTAGATGCCGACATGCCGTAGTCGAGTGGAGGGTGGACGAGGAGTTCCAGACTAATAACACAAATGTCGATGGTGCATTCGAACGTTCTTATTCATTGTCATCGTGGCTATTAGACAAGACGGGATACATATTCATCATCACTGATTGATCACTCAGACCCGTTTAAACTGGAAGACGGGGAATGGAGGACAGTAGCCAGGAAGTGTCTGAAACGTGGCCTACTAATAACTTTTAGCAGCAGATGAATTTGATCATGTCTATGGGCGGTGTCTGGGTGTTGACAGAGAGAGGAGTTTCGATTACTACTAAGCTCGTAAGGCTAGAGGCTCCGAGTCGTGCATATGATAACTGAGGGGGGGATCCACGGGGTGTTCGTCGGCGCATCCCGAAACACTGACCTCTTCGTTGCCTGACCAGGCCAGTTCCCGGGGTCCTACTCCAAATCAGGAAGGTACCGTCGCTGGCATCAGTGGCATGTCGGCTGCTCTGAAAACTGTGAGCCTGGATTGATGAGATAAGAAATAGCCGAACAGTACCTTCCTGATTTAGACAAGGACCCCGGGAACTGGCCTGGTCAGGCAACGACAAGGTCAGTGTTTTGGGATGCGCCGACGAACACCCCGTGGGGGGATCCTGACGGTTACTTGCCCTAGTTCGACGTCATGGTTTGGCAATGGGTGATGGGTCTGGTCAGTGGGTCATTACGGAGCGTTGAAGCTAAGGCTCAAGGGCTCATTCACTCGTGTTTATACGTACTTCTGGATGGAGAACAAGAGTAAAGAGACGGATCAAAAGATGCCTCCAGCCTGAGTGGGCCGAAATTGCGTCATAGGAGTGACCAAGGTTCGAACTCAAGCAAGCTCAAGCAGTGCTTAGGGGGGCTTCGGCCTTGAGCTTGAGGTACTCGACTAGTAAAGGTAATTATACTTCGTGTATACTATACATAGATATGGGTGGCTGGATTTGGGGCCTTGGGATGAAGCAGCCTGGATCTCGCGCCGAGGGGTCGAGGCGAGTTAAACAGGCTCCGGGTGTATGGTGTATCAGACTTAGTGGGGCAATATCCAGGTAGGTAGAGTGGAGAAAGAATTTGAGAAGAGGTAGGGATATCGTCACATGTGCCAGACTGAGCTAGACTTCGAGCTCGAGGAGTTAGGCTTCAAGCTTCAGTTGTCGGGAGTAGATAATATGAGCCGCTCAAGGTGACCGTATGCTGAAGGTGGAGTTGTCAGTCGGACAGAGGAGAGAGTTTCTGGTGGTTTGGAACACCACACGGCTAGCCCTTAATTACAATGGAAGAGCAGGACCAAGAGTGAAGGATCGGATAAACGACGGAGATAGAGGGTTCAAAGAGCCCTTGTTTTTTTGTGGATCTTCTTTTTTTTTTTTTGTCTTCTCGGGACCGATAACGAGGTCCAGTGAGCTGGGGTCGTCTTGAAATCTGAATGATAATGATCAGAGTTACATGTGCACATACATATGTAGGTACTGGACATTGACCTGGGGTTCTCAATACGGATAACTTTTGTTGGAGATGTTCGAAAAAGCGGGACTTGGAATGGTTCAAGGAGCGCTTGATAAGCGTCAGAAAGGTATAAACCGCATTGAGAAGGACGGGCAGAGATTATTAAGATATGTACATACCTACGCTCAGTATATTTCAGACTGCGTGTTATCCGATTCGCTGTTTGGCGTGGAACTGGAAACTCCCGGGTGGGTGAGACGTTTGGTGAGTGAATTTTGGACGGCTCGGTGCCAGTTACAGTGAGAGTTTAGACGACAGTATGTATCGGGATTTTTTGAATTTGAGATGCATTTGACTGTGATTGTGAGATGATTTGTGGTGTATTTATATGTATGTTGGGAGTGCGACTCAGCGAGATGTTAAATTAATAATAATTACATAGAGGCAGAGAGACAGAGAGGAGAGCTGAGGGAAATAGAAGAGCCTGAGGGTCCAGGGAGGTGGAGATGTTTTTTGGGCGTGGGTTCGTTTGTGCGCTGCTCGCGGTTCACTCACCTGATCATGACACCCATCCCGTTAAGTTACAGCAACTTAGCTCGACCTGAGTGGTGGTGTAAGCTTAAGCGTTATATTGGGAGAAGGACGTTAACTTAGGTCTTGAGTGGAGCCCATTGACAGACGGCCGGTCTGTTATTAAAGTTTATATTCATTGTCAGTCAAGGAGAAGGTGTGGATTCGTTTGTCGTACGCATTGTCGGGACGCGGTAATTGTGACATTTGGATTCGGATGGAGGTCGTACTGTTAGCCTTGAAATCGTTCCGCCTACCCAGTGTCGATGGGTAGTTGTATTGTAGATCTGATCTACTGGCCATCGACGCTAACACGAACGTTTCGACAGAGTTGAACGTTAGTCTGCGACGCTAAATGATGAAGATGACTTAGGTGAAACCGAGTTGCAAGAGTTGGTGTCCGGCCTCGAAACCTAGGAGAACAATCCACGAGTAAATGAAACTGAACAGTGTGATATTTAGGCATACATATGGTGTAGTGATATGAAGCACTCCGAGAAGACCGAAAGAGGGAGTTGGATGCCGCGACATGTCGACGGCGGCTACACAAGTGACGACGAGCTGCCGCGCAGCACCTTGGTGTGAGGGAGATGGGGATGGAGACCGGCGAGATCTACACAAATCGAGGATTGTCCGGAAGGAAAGGAGGATAATAATATTGACCGGTTAAACTTGGATAGGATAGCTTGAACCGATGGCTGTGCGTATGGACAAATAGATGAGATGCGTACACTCACTCAGACCATAGGAGGTCAACGTACGTGACATTTTTGTTTGACGTTGACATCGTCCTGCTGCCACTTGCTGCCAGCTGAACTTGGGGAGCACCAATTGGCTTAGTGATGTTGGTACGGCAATGTCGTCACGAATTTGTAGCCGGATGGACGGTTCGGTTAGTGTCAATTTTTCTTTCGTGATGGTCTTGGATTTGCGTATAGTTTAGTTTGTGCGGCTATGGGACGTTTTTGAGGTCGCTTCTTCGAAGGTACGTATCACTTGAACGAAGCGATATGAGGTCATTTTTGTGAGGAACGAGGCGGTCTGGTGGTAAGGGTCAGGGATGCGTATATTTGCCTCGTTCCAACATACGTATGTAACTGAAAGAGGCACAAATTGCATTTGGAACAGTTCGGGAGCGGGATGCAGTTTTTAATTTTAATCAAGCCCTCGACTAGCGTCATCCGAACCAGGCAAGGGGCCGGTGAGGTGGGGATCCGTTGATTGATTAAAAAAGGGGACTTTCACCGTTATGGGTATATGTATGTCTATCCTGTGTGTGTGTGTGGACAAGTGGAAGTACGCTAGGGAGTGTGGGGTGTGAAGATATATAGGTAGTTCTTTGTGTGTGAAAGATGTGATGGACGACACTTGAAGGCGTTGACAGACGGATGGGCGAGGAGAAACTTCTGGACTGGGAAAGCGACCGTTGCTCGCGTTGGATGACGTTGAAAACATACACGTATACAGTACATACATATGTCGGCGGAGAGGTTGACGGAAAGGGAGGGTCCATGATTGTGGGAACGGCCGCCAACGAAAGGAGAACAAAGCCACTTCCTCGTTTGTGATGTTGGCGATGTTGATCTGGATTGGGGGTGTACGGGATGTTCGAAATGAAAGAAATAGGTGGATGCGGTGCTGGTGATGTGGTGACGATGGTTTGTGAAGTTTTGAAATGAGAAAGGAAGACAAAGATATGTTTTGTCGAACGAAAGAGAGAGGATGGATATGACAGATTGATGGGAGAGAGAAGACCGAAAAAGGACAAAGGCAAGATGATTAGGTAATACAGGAACCAAGCCAACAGAAGCACACAGCTCAACCGCTGCCGTCTGCCATTTCTCCTTCCACTCCTACAAACTACTCCTTTCCACTCTCCCTTTCCCTCTCCCTTTCATACCCCCTCCCCCATACACCATGGGCGGCTGTGTGTCTACACCAGATCGCTCAGGCAAGGAACATTCAGACGAGATCGACCGGCAGCTAGAAGAGGACTCTAAACGCTTCAAACGCGAATGCAAGATCCTACTCCTTGGTCAGCGGCACTCCTCTTTGTCCTATCCCATTCTCATCGTATATTCTAGGCTCCGGAGAGTCGGGCAAGAGCACGATTGTGAAGCAGATGAAGATTATCCACCAGGAGGGCTTCTCGAATCAGGAGCTGGGCGAGTATAGGCCCGTCATTTACAAGAATGTCATCGATTCGGCGCAGCAAGTCGTTATTTACATGAAGAAGATTGGGTTGGAGTGTGTCGAGTACTCGAATAGGGTCAGCTTAAGACTCTCCTTTTCTCAGTCCCCCGTCGTGCTCACTCCCCCTTTCCACCGTCGTCACCTTAGGCCCTTGCCGAAAAGGTCCTCGAATTCAGGCTAGATACCACCGGTGGCGCACCCTACTTCCCCTCCGAGATTGCAGAGGCCATCCACCAGCTATGGAAGGACCCCATCATACCCAAAATCATGGACGAACACTCCAGCGACTTTTACCTCATGGACTCCGCCGCTTAGTGAGTCATGGGCTCCATATCATTCGAATTTATCTATTCATTGAACTCCGACCTCTTTACTTTTCATTTCAGCTTCTTTGGAGAGGTACTACGGATAGGGTCACCAGGATATCTACCCAACGAGACGGACGTGCTGAGGGCGAGGCAGAAGAGTGTGGGCATCACGGAGACGAGGTTCACGATGGGCCAGCTATCGTGAGTATCCTTCATATTTGCGTCTGTCAAGAAACCGGGCATGTGTCCCGTACCACACGTCCACCCTCCCCATTCTATTTCCCCTCCTATACCGGATCCGACGTCATGGGGTTTTATTTTTTGCCTATATGCCTGGCGGGCGGGATTCTTCGTTTCCCGACCGTGAGAGCGTGGACGTCTTGGGTCAGTGTCGCTGACAATTTATTATTTTTTAGAATACATATGTTTGATGTCGGTGGTCAACGGTCAGAAAGAAAGAAATGGATTCATTGTTTTGAATCTGTTACCTCTATCATCTTCTGCACGGCGCTCAGCGAGTATGATCAGGTGCTATTGGAGGAAAAAACACAGGTGCCGATTTCTTTTTTTTTTTCTTTCTCGCTTTTCGTATTCAAGATTTTTTTCTTTCTCTTTTTCAGAATCGTATGCTCGAATCATTGGTCCTCTTCGAATCCGTCATCAACTCACGGTGGTTCCTACGGACATCAATAATCCTCTTCCTGAACAAGATCGATGTCTTCAAGAATAAGCTCCCCAAGGTATATACTACCCACTCCACATATCCTTTCGGATACACTCATGCTGACTCGCGTCGAATCTACTGTAGGTGCCACTGGAGCGATATTTCCCAGAGTACGCGGGCGGTCCTGATATCAACAAGGCTGCCAAGTATATCCTGTGGAAGTTCATGCAGGCGAACCGAGCGAGGCTGAGTGTGTATCCACAGTGCGTTCATCTATTTCATTACTCTTGGGGAACGGTTTATTGACGAATGAGGATATATTGGACAGTCTGACGCAAGCGACGGATACGACGAATATACGATTGGTTTTCGCTGCGGTGAAAGAGACGATCTTGCAAAATGCCTTGAAGGATTCGGGAATTCTGTGATATGCCCTACTTCCAGCTCATTTGGCCATCGCTCTCTCGCTCCATTTTTTCACGGTTCATATATCTTTCCTCTCTCTCTCTCTCTCGATCGTATAGATTTGATTCTGCTTTCGTTTGCTTGGTGAGTCTCTTCTATCTTTTCTTTTTTTTTCTTTATTTCGTATGTACGTGCGATATCACCGGCTGGAGCGCCAACTTATTTACCCATCTCCATCTTCCCTTTCACCTTGGTCTTGTCGCGTTCACGTTCAAACGTTCAACCCGTCAGAACTTATGCGGCGTTGGAAACACTTGGCTGGGTATGATGGATAGATATCGCACATTCGCATTCTCCTTTTTGATCTTTCTTCCTTTTCTCTTTTTCACATCACGTTCTTCTTTTTTTTTGTTTTTTTGCACTGCTTTTTTTGGTGATGTGAGCTGAACTGATTGATTACTTTTTTTTTTTTTTTTTAGGACCACTTGTCGCTCCTTTTCATCGACGTATTTTCGCACACCATCACACACACACATCACACCACATTTTCGACGATTTTTTTTCTTCTTTTTTTGTTCGGGTCACGCACGTATTATTACATCATCACACCTTCACTGTTCCTATCCCACCTCCGACTCCCAACTACGACCTCTCCGCTATCCCTTTTTCTCTCTCTTTCTCTTCCTTGTCGTCGCAACACCCCTTCCGCCCGCCCGTCCTTTGCTCCGTCCCTCGCTCCCGCCTCGCATCGCGGCACTGTCGATATTCAAAGATGGATATGTCGATCTCCTTCCTTTGCCACAGCAACGACATCGACAAAAAAGTTGAACACCGGCTACTACTCAGTGTCACATAGGCAATGATGTTTATGTTTACTGGGAGCTGCACAGCCGCCGCCTCTACCGCCGTCTACCTCTACCGCCCGTCGACGTCAGCATGTAGTCCCGTCCCGTTGTTCGGCAGTCGACACTGGGATTTCGGAGTACGGTGTCCGTCCTTTCGCACGCGTCAACCGTTGCTGTTTTGCGGTCGTCGTCGTCATCTGTCGCCGTAGTCGTTGTCGCTATCGATGCGACGTTAGGCGATGGGGAATTGGTTACAGTCGAAGTGCTGCGCCGTCGCCGTCGCCGTCGTTGTTGTCAGATCGGAGATGGGCATACCGAACATGGTTGTCAGGACTTGAAGATGGGGATGGCGGGTCGGCTTGTTCCTATGGATGGGATGGATATGGAGGGGGAGGGCTGGTTGGTGTGGTTCGTTGTGGGAAGTTTGGGGATTGGTGGTGGTGGTTGGGGTGATTGAGCTGTGGTCGAAAACCCCATGCAGAGAACCTTCCTTGTGGCACTCGACGAGTTGGAAATTGGGGAAGTGGATGCATCCACGCGGCACGCAGCGCAGCTTTCGTACTCGACGGGGCCGAACTATCGTTGATACTTATCGATCTTACCCTCGCCTCCTGGATGTCGGGTCGCCGTCATCGCCCTTCATAGGAAGGTCTTCCTTTTTCCTGCGTAACTGGAGGCCACCGAAGTGGGATTTCTTCTTTTTCCTTCTGTGTATATATCTTTTCCTTTTCTTTTTGCGCCTCCCTTCCTTCTTGACGCCTTGGATCTTTATGGTCTTTCCCCCTCTCCGCCTTCGCTCACTCCACGTCAGGACCTGTCGATGTTGATGTCATCGACGTCGCGAAAGTCTGATGTCCGATACTGTCGACAATTATCTCAGCTGCCTACTCCCGACCTATGGTCCGTCCACACGCATTCATCGCTTCACCAAGATCTACATCGTCTCTCTTACCCCCCTTAATCCGCCTCTCGCGTCCCGATTTTTTCATTATTTCTCTATCATACTGGATTTTTTTGTTGTTGTTCATCTTTTTTAAAGTTTTTCTTTTTATATGTGGTTCTTTTGTGTTCTATCTACATTTCTGTTCAATTCTCTTTATGTTCCTCGATCCTCTTTTTCTTTTCCTTCCTATGTCATCTATCATCTATGTACTATCATCGCTTTCTTCCCTCCCATCATGATCTACGATTTTTTTCTTTTTTCTTTTTTTTTCCTCGGCACACTTCCTTTGCATCATCACCCACACACACATACTCTCGACCAAATAGCTTTCTTCTTGGTAATAACACGCTACGCAAATGAAAATATATATTCTTTCCGCCGTGGATCTCATTGTTTGGAGTGTGAAATGTCAGGTCGCTCTCGGTAAATCCTCCCTCCTCATTAACATCTTACGGACTTGGGTGTGGATTGTTTGAATTAGATCATGACACCCCGCCAGTGCTCAGCCTCCGACGTCGTAGGGATAATCTTCCTCCTCGATGCCTACCTACTTTATTTTGCAGGCTTCTAACGTACTATGTAAAGGAAATCAAGTGCACACAACACAAAACGATGCTGGCGATGAAACGTTGGCCCAACCGGGGATAGCCGAATGAGATAACCGTGCCGATCATCCCGTACCGTTCTGCTTTTTGTTTTCTCAAGCTCTTGATCTGTCTGTTTTTTTCTGACTCTCTTTCGTTTCAAAGAAAGTGATATCTCCTCTTCAGATTATCGTTTTTGGTTTTGACATTCCTTTTTCTCTCTCTGTTTCTTTTTTTCTTTTTCTTGTGTTCTGGCTGTTTGTCGCGCTGTGAATTCTTGTTTTCGAATAATCTTGTGTTCCTTGTGACGTCCTCTTTGCGTCCAGTTTTGCCAATCGTCCTCCTTTCATTTTCTACTTCCACTTCACTTTCCACCAGCCTCGATCCCCCGATTTCAGAAAGGCCACGTCATGGAGAGCGTCGTTCCTCCGGAAATTACGACAGAGTTGACCCAGATTCTGTCGAATTTGGTCTTGGGAGATAATGAGATTCGGTCCAGGTATGTCACCCATTCACTCTGGATTTTGTCATCTAGCTTGACTGACCATCGAAATTAGTGCAGAGAAGGCTGTGAATGAACGGCTGGCACACACACCTGAGCTTTATTTGCTTGCTTTGGCGCAGTTCTCTGTCACGGCGGATACAGAAGTGGTATGTGTATCCTTTCATTTGCCCTGGAATCTCGGTCATTCATCTGGCTGGCATGCAGATGCGCAGCTTCTCTCTCGTCTTGCTCAGACGACTCCTTTTCCGCCCTGCACCCTCCACCTCGTCCAACCCGACAAGCGCACGAGCTTCATTGTACGACCACCTCTCGAACCAAACCCTCGCCACACTCGAACGTCTCCTCCTCTTCTCGCTCTCGCACGAGACATCCAACAACGTCAGGCGGAAGACCGTCGACACCATATGCGATGTCGCGAACCAGGGCATGCTCCGTGGGAGGCCGTGGCATGCGCTCCAGGCCCAGGCTTTCAGCATGACACATGCACAGGGCGCGGAGAGAACACCTGGGGCGCCGACGGGGGTCATGTTGAGGGAGAGTGCGTATAGGATCTTCGCTGGGTGTCCGAATCTCGTTATGGATCTACAGATCGATGCTGTTTTGGGTGTTTTTCAACGAGGGTTGCAGGATCCGGAGGATATTGAGGTGAGTGGTGCTGGTGTTTTTTATTTTGTAGAGGGGATTTTTTTGAAATTTGGATATGTAGGTTAGGCATGCTGCTCTGTTGGCTTCGGTAGCCTTCTTGTCGTCGGCGGATGCAACACAATTGGCGCAGTCCATATCACTTTTATCACCCATGCTCGACACACTTCCAGCCCTCGCCAACTCGCTATCACAACCCCCTCTCGGCTCTCCGCCCGATTCGGCACCGAAAACATCGAATTATCATTACCTGTCCACTTTCCTCTCTGCTCTCACCCCTCTCACTACGACACATCCGATTCTCTTTTCACCGCACCTCCAGACTTTATTGACGTTCCTCCCTTTGCTTATCTTGCCTCCGGTGGATTGTGGGCCTACTCCGACCGCCGGAAGACCCTTCCCGGTTGGTGGTGGAGCACGACAGGGATCTTTCGTCTTCCCGCCTCCTTCGGGAACGAACAACGGAGATTCGGCTGCGACGGACGCTCATGACGACGACGATGCGGATCTGTATGACGATGAAGAGAAAGATGAGAGGTCGACGTTGAGATTGAGCGCATTGGAGTTTATGATCAGCTTGTCGGAGGCGAGGCCTAATATGGTGAGGAAGGTCAATGGGTGGACGGAGATCATTGTTAGAGCGTGTCTGGAGGGTATGGGTGAGCTCGATGAAGATGAGACGACGGGGCTGGAGGCGTGGTTGAAAGAGGATGTACGTGTTTTTATCTCTTTGATTTACACGTCTACACTTCGCTCACATTCATCAAATTTACTTTTTTTATAACTTTTTGGTGCTATTGCTGCTTCTTATTTTTCTCTTTTTGATTATGGATCGTGACAGCCTTCAACGAGCTCGAGTTCTGCCGAGACGGACGCACCACCTGCGTTGTACGAACAAAGTTTGGATCGGCTCGCATGTGCGATGGGAGGAAGGACGATCCTTCCTCCTGCTTTTCAGGTGAGTAGCGACTTCGGTTATCTTTTTCGAAGTTTATGAACGAACCTGATGTTTTTTTAAAAAAAAAAAAAAAAAAATCACAGTACATCCCGTCGATGATGGCGAGCTATGACTGGAGGGTACGGCATGCGGGGTTGATGGCGATCGCTGCCATCGGTGAGGGAACGGGTAGGGTATGTCGTCTTATATCATATCTGTCAAGGGTACGGTAATCAAACTTTCCGGTTCGACGTAGGTCATGCAGAAAGAGTTGGAAAAGATCGTCGAGTATGTTTGGCAGCGTGTCGTGCCACCTACAGATCTTGAACGTTTTCTTTTCCCTTTAGGTTGGTCACACCCATGTTCACCGATTCACATCCCCGTGTAAGATACGCTGCGTGTCAGTGTATGTAAGTTTCTGTTTTTTCGTAAAATCCGTTTTTCCTTTTCTGATGTCGGTTGCTAGCGGACAGCTATGTACAGATCTCGAGGTACGTCAGGCTGCTGGTCTATCTTTTTCACAACCTCATCCACCTTTCGTAACGTAGGAAGTTATTCAACAACGATTCCATCAAAACTTGTTCGCGGTTCTCGTTCCTGCCCTCGAGGATCCGGAACCCAGGTTCGTCCGCCATCTCACACCCCGGAATCCCCCCAAAAAAGCGAAACTCAGAGTTCTGATCTAACCCATCAGAGTCCACGCACACGCCGCTTCGGCGCTGATCAACTTTTGCGAGGGTGTCGAACGCGACACGCTCCTGCCTTACCTCGACCCGATCGTCGAGAGGCTTCTCAAGCTCCTCAATCCGGGAGGAGATCAGTCGAATGTGAGGAGATACGTCCAGGAGCAGGCGATCACGACTTTGGCGATGGTCGCGGATGCGAGTGAGATGACGTTTGCGAAGGTGTGTGTGTGCTATGAGTGCTATGAGTGTTATGATTTCTTTTGATGCTGATTTGTTTGAATAGCATTACCCGACTATCATGCCATTATTGATGAATGTGCTGCAGAATGCGGAAGGGCCGGATTACCGAAAGTTGCGGGCGAAAGCGATGGAATGTGCAGGATTGATAGGTGCGGTTTTCACTCATTCGCCCGTTCGTCGTTTCTAACGTTTCTTTCCTTTGTTTAGCCATTGCAGTGGGGACGGATGTTTTCAGGCCCGACGCAAAGACATTCCTAGAGCTGCTTGTTCGTATTCAACGTATGTTCTTATTTTCCGAGTGAATCGTTCCCGAACTGTGCTGATTCTTTTCTGCAGAGAGCCCAGTGGACCCGGAGGATACACAACTCGCACATTACCTGATGGCGACGTGGGCCAAAATCTGTCAGGCGTTAGGTCCCGAATTCGAGCCCTACCTTCCCGTCGTTATGCCCTCGCTGCTTGCAACAGCGAGTGCGAAGGCCGACCTTTCTGTATACGGTACGTCGACTTTTCGTCATCTCTCCAAAAACATGTTGAACCTTTTTTTTTTTTTTTTGCTTTATTAGAGGATGAAGACGGCATGGACGAACGTGAGGGATGGGAAACTATCGTGATGGATGGTCAAACGTATGGTGTCCGGACGTCGTCGATGGAGGAGAAATGTCAGGCATTCGAAACTCTCGTCATCTATTGCTCGACGCTCGGCCCTCGATTCGCGCCATATCTGTCGTCGACGTTGGAAGTTGCTCTGCCGTGTTTGAGGTTTTATTTTCACGAGGGTGTTAGAGAAGCCTGCGCAATGTACGTGTCTTCCTCTTCTTTAATAATCCCTTTCGCTGAACCCGTTTGCAGGCTGATACCGATGCTACTGTCGTGCGGGAAGCAGAGCGGAACGTTAACGACACAGATCGTGTCCACCGTATTCCACCAACTCATCACCTGCATCAGCACCGAACACGACTCCACCTTCCTCGCCTCCCTCTACAAATACTTTGCCGAATCCGTGCGCGTCATCGGCGGGCCCGACGCCCTCTTGCAGCAATTCCACGACGGCGTGATGGAAGCCACGAAACGACAACTCCATTCGCTAGCCGACAAACGCAAAGCACGCGCTGCGAGAGCTTCGTCGATGGTGCATCCGGGTGGGGATTTCGATCGGGACGAGATGGCGCTTGTGGAGGAGATCGAGGATTTCGCGTTGGAGGACATGGCGAAGATGTTGATGTGCTTCGATCCGAACCATCCGCTTCTTGTCGCCGTGTCAGGTGTGAGGGATTTGGGATTCAACACGTATGATAGCGATGAGGATGGAGATGAGGATGGGTGAATTAACTTAAAGACTATTGAACTAGGCGGCTGTGGGGTATAGGATATTTATTGAAGTTTTCGATAATATATTTGAAATGTTCCAAACACGGTGCCGTTTTCGAGAGTGGTATCCGATTGATTTGTGGTCATGGGAATAGATCAAGGATAAATGATCAATTGCTGTGTGGCTGTGCAATTCTACCCTTGACCCTGTACCACCACCACAACAATGGAGAACGAAGCTAGCAGAGACAGTTTTGTTGACCATGCAACAAGGAAGATTGAGCATGAACTTGTTGTGTTGAATTTTACAAATTTTGGGGAACCTTCCAGTGCAGGTCTGTCTTTCACCATTCTTTCCATGTCATCACTGTTTATCCACTAATTCTCCTTTCTTGGAATACCTCCAGAAACCCCCGACCAACTCCGTCCGGCCTGCAAACGCTAGACATTGAAACCACCTCTATCAATCTTTTGCGACAGGCCCTCAGGGCTCAAAATCAGCAATTATATAGGATCTCCTTACTGAGTTGGTAAGATTTGACATGTAGATTATATCAAAAGCTTAGAGATAGTGATGGGCACGGGTGACCCGCGGCCAGCGCGAGACCCACCCGCCACCCGACCCGCCAAAAACCCGGCCCGCCCATGACAGGTCGGGTACCCGTGACCGCGGGGGCGGGTTCCCTCACAAACCCGCCGGGTACGGGTTCCCTGCAGGTTTTTCGTGTGGGATTGGGCCAATCTATAGTAAAATAGTACTAGGACATTAATTTATATCCCTAGGTTCATTAAAACTCACATACCTATGTTGAAGACAGTCCGAAATCAGGGACCCATAACTGTACATATGGCTAATTTTGACCAAAAAAATAAAATCAATTTTTTTGGATGAAAGTGAGGGGGGATACTATAGTATCCTAAAGAAACAAAAATTTTGATTTTTGGATACCCCCTCCCCCTGGTATAGCCATTTTAGTGATATTTTAGAAAAGAGGCTGTGGAACTCCAATGAGCAGACAAAAAAATCGGTTTTTGTTCACCAAAGGGCTCTTCTATTATCCATGCATCATCCCCCCAAATTTCGTGATTTTAGGAGACCTGTGTGTGACTGGGTGACCA